>JAQMYG010000002.1:29873126-29884317 GCA_030014215.1 Clariallabes teugelsi | reverse complement strand
ATCAACTGTTCAAAGGAGATTATTGTGTATTTTGGATAAACGCCTTCAGTATTGTTTTATAGTGTAGAAAGAAATAACTGGTAGTGTAGTATAAGATCAAACTGTGCTAAATGTGTCAAACAAAAGATGTTCAGTCTGAGCATCAGGGTGTTAATGTTAAGATTGTCAATTTGATTACGTTTTTGGGGGGGCATTGGAATTTTTGTTTGATTTGTCTCAGTAGCGCTAAAGTTTACATTGTGATTCGGCTCAAGCAGCTACAGTATATTTCTTGAAGGTTTTAAAGTATTAAAAACTATCTAATCAACCCAGAAACACTGGGAAACTTGTGTTGTTGATTGTTTGAATGGCATGTCCCTTACAAAGCAATATTTTTTTCCCTTTCAATCTTCTGCTCCACACTCCAGTCTAGAACATAACGCTTATTAAACGCACATCCTGGGTAGTGGTAACCTATTGGTTAAGATGCCAGACTACTGATTTGAAGGTCACAGGTTTAAACCCCATAGTTGGGCCCTTGAGCGAGACCCTCAAATGCTAATATGTGTAATGAAATAAATGTGCATCGCCCTGGGTAAAGACGAATGCCCTAAACAGCTCTTTTACGGTTCCAGTCATGAGTAGCTATTGCAGCTGTTCTACTTTAGTTAGTTAGTGATAACTCTGTTCATGATTACGATCTCAAACAGTAATTAGTGAAGGAAACGGTATAGATTAAGCCAAGTACTGTCTGTATGTTAACTAATCTAATGATAAGACTGCTATAAACTCATTTAAAAGTAAGGATGGGAAACTTCACACAGTTTACACGTCGATTTGATGCCACGCCATAAAATGTGAAGGAACTGGTAGTTGAGAAGGTCTCTTGAGTTGGTTGATGAGTGGAAATTTTACTGTTTACGAGTATTTGTATTTATACGTCGCCTAACACCACTGTTCCTTCTATCAGATCTTTTCAAGCTCCACTAAAGCTTGCTCTCCTTTCAGCAGGTGCTTTAACTAGCTGCGTCTGCTAAGAAATAAGTCTTATTAACAGTCTGAGTGAGCGAGCGCTGAAAAGAGCACTGAGATAAGCTCTTCTTATTTGTTGTTTGCATTGTGTGCGTTGAGATCGGCTGCTGATAAAGTCAGCGATCGGTCTGCGTGGGTGGGGTGGGGTGGGGTGGGGAGGGGAGGGGTGGAGGACTGTGGGTTTCGAGCTTCCCTCCTTCGGTCGTTCGCACAGGATCCGACAGGCCCATTGTGTGGAAGAATGTCACTCCTTCTGACAGAGCGGTAAATCTGAGAACAATAAACAAAGCTCTTAATCTGAATTCAGGGTTTAAAACTCCGCTCAACTGTTTAAACCTCGTGCGCTGCTTCGGTAGGTTTTGCGATCCGGGCTTAACCTTTTTTTTAACATTCCTGCCTCATTTACGCGGCTCCTCCTATTAGTTTCACCGGAGTTACTGAATAATGTGTCGTAGTTACTGAATAATAAGTACAACTCGTGTGTCTAACAAAACTACACAACAAAGTAAATGGTGCATCACAAAAAAACAACAAAATAAAAAGTGCTTTGATGAAACTCACACTCCAGGAAAGCAGGAAATTGCTGCAAGACGTAAAAAAATAATAATAATAAGGAAAATAAGGAAGTTGGAGTCATAAGGAACGAACGATCCGGATTAGTACACATGCCCTCCAGGCGAGTGAATCACTGGGACGACTTGACAGCTTACGCATGTTTCTGTATTAAGCTGAACGCAGAGCTGACAGGAATCCAGCGCTGGAAGGCAGCGTAAAAAAAAACAAAAAACAAAAAAAAACGAGAGTGTTACCTGTAAATAAACCTGTAAAGCGACGCTCTGGAGGGAAACGTTACACACACACACACACGGGGAGAAAACAGACGGCAGGTTGCGTCCGTGGAACGGGTTTTTTTACGGTTTACCTTTATCTGCTTTATGGGACCTCGTGTCTCGCCGATGCATATACACACACACACACACACACACACGTTGTAAAACATATCCTGAATAATACAAGAGCTTCTTTTTTTTTTTTACTTTAGAGTAAATAATAAAGCAGAGGGAAAAGTGAAAACTGATGTTCTGAAATCTAATTAGTGAGACTGAATACTGATGGCTGACTTACTGTGTTAGTATAAACATATGCGAGCAGGAAACGAATAAGGATGGACAGCGTTTTCTTGTCAGTGTGTTACGCGGCGCGGCGGATTAGACTTTGTGCTGCATGATATGGATGAGCTGATGGAGAGACCGGGAAGAACTTAGTTTGTTGTTTAGTTTGGGACAAGGTACAGATTGATTAGGGGGTATGTTTTGAATCTTCCTCAGGTTGTTAAGCCTATTTGGGACAGATGCAGTTTGTGTGTGTGTGTGTGTGTGTGTGTGTGTGTGTGTGTGAGACTGAAAGCGCTACGTCATGCACCTGAGCACCAGCTGCCCGTCTGTTCCTGGCATCACGATGGTCCGGAGTCACGCAGAAGCTGAGAGTGACTCTGTGTGTAAACATGCAGCTGCGTACGGTACATCCACCTGTTCAGACCGTTGGACGCCACTGTGTGTGTGTGCATATGTGTGTGTGTGTGTGTGCGTGTGTGAGAGACTCCACATTCTCCAGCATATAATTGCGAGGCAGCCCTGTAACATTCCTGCACTTGCATCTGCACTCTCAGCCATGTGGACACGCTACCAGGAAGAAGAACAGAACAGGACAGAAACGCGGTCAGGCAGGACACGACAGGCACCTCGCCTGCTTTTTTTTTCTTTTCTCCTCCGTACCTCTGGAGCGAGCCGGAAAACCGCGGTAGCGCCGAGCCCTGACCTAACAACGACACTAGGTTCTGCCACTCCGTGCGAACACAGACATGACCGAGCGGCGAGCACGTGAGTGCGCAGGCTGCAGCTCGTTCGCTCGCTCGCCCTCCGTGCCAGCTCCTAATTACCACAGTTGGAATGAACTGTGTGTTTACCAACATATCAAGTCGGATTCGTTTGTATTCATCAGTAAATCTTTGCCAGGAGCATTTAAATGTAAGGCTGTCAGTGAGGTATTCTAGTCTGAGGCGAATGTAAATCGAGACTGATTTTTTTTTTTGTTTAGTGCTTTTATTTACTGTCAAGTTTAAATCATTTATTTATTTCAATGTCATGCATGATTTTAATCCTATACAAATTACCAATAAAACAAAAGTAACGCCTCGCTAGAAAATGGAAGAAAACGATGCACCTTTTAGCGGTCACTTCTAAACTTCAGCTCCCTCTAAACATTGCCTTTTATGGGATTTTGTGGGTGGGGCTAAATATCCTACCATTCGACACTACTGCACTTCAATAGGAAGGATTTCACGTAGAAATGACAGCGAACTGTAATATTAGTATATAAAACGTTAAACTACGATTCATGTTAAACTACGATTAAACTACGATTCTACAATACACAATGATCAGATATTCACAAAATTAAACTCTGATCAAGTTGTGTGTGTGTGTGTCCCAGCCTTATTAAAAATACAAAACAGAGCAAAGCGGAGTTAAATCGAATATCCTGAAAGTGTTTGTTTCATTATTCTTTAAAAAATCGCGACCTGAAGACAGCCATAAGCGCCGTTCTAATTAAAACGACAGTCGATCAGAACTCGCTCGGCTGGAAACCGTAATCAATGAGGTTTCAGATTTAATTTAAAAGCAATCTGCGGGCTGTTTGGCTAATCAATCCTAATCAGGTATTTAAATTTTGACTTTAAAGATGTCTGTGAGTTAATAAATACATACTCTGTACTGATAAAAATGATCGATGCACCTGTTAGGCATGATATGCCTCGGGTCACTCGATCACAAATATCGCTAAACAAACTACGATAAACATTGTAGTCGATCTTAAAGAAGTCGACTTATTATGTGAAAATCACTTTTAGTCACGTTTAGACAGTTTTGTCGTCCTTTTTCCATTTTGTATTGGCCTGGGGGGGTCTCAACATTTTTCCAATCACATTTTTCCCCTATTGTGACCTCATATATGCAGAGCCCCTCCCTTTTTACTCTACAGGGGCGTGGCTTAGCATTCGCTCATTACATAAACACTGAAATGGTGCATGTGGAAAAGGAGTGAACCAGAGGAGGTTTTAAGTGTAAAAAACATATAAGGGATATTTCAGCTGGAACATAAACACACACACACACACACTTTGGGGCGAAACCAGTGTTTACTTGTTAAAGAAATATGGGTCCTTTAAGACCTTTAAGAGTCTCTTCTTCTCACTATTTAATCCAAGGAAGAAACGACAATCGAAATGGGTTACGTCACGCCTTCTTTGCAGCGTCGTGGTTAAAGCCTACTGTGTACTGTATATTGTTCAGATAAGGAGTGATAAGGAAAACGAGTTCCCGTGCAACATCTGCTGTTATAAACTCAACTGATACTCATGGCACCGAGAATTCTGCTGCTCCTTTAAAAAAAAAAAAAAAAAAAACTGTTAGTGGAAAAAGTTGAAACCGGGTCTTCTTTAAACACTCGAAGTGAAAGACAGGCTTTGTGTCCGTCTGTATCTTCTCCTAGGGGTAATCTATGGTGTGAGGCACTTACCTAGTGTCACTGAAAGCGAACTTGGCCCTGGTACGCGGACGTAGCGAGGAGCCGTAGAAGTCACGCTGATGCCGAGCGGATGACAGTGTTTAGAGCAGGAGATACGCCGAACAAAAATATTTGAGGTGCCTGATAGGGGTTTCTGACATGATGGATAGCCAGCACTTGGTAAAAGTTTGGACAGATGAAGCGCTGAGGAGATGAGGAACTGTAACAGACGTGAGTGAGAGAGAGAGAGAGAGGGAGAGAGAGCAGGAGGGAAATAGCTTCACTCTACGTATATATGGAGTGTTAAACCGACCCGTTCAGAGAGCGACAGATACACAAAGGACACCTGTTGGGGTGTTTGAGGTCTCGGGTTTGTCCGCGGAGATCCTGATAAGATAGCCGAGACGGATTCACGTGTCACCGCGGTTCAAAGGGCTGGAGGTTTCCTCGCGACCTCCGGGCAAACATAGCTGAGGCAGAGCAAACAGGAGCAAACAGTTCAAAAAGTAAAAAAAAAAAAAAAAAAACTTAAGCGTTAAAAAACACTTTTTTACTACTAACGCTCGACAACTAGTGAATAAAGTATTTCCTTCGGCAGTGATTACAATGAATTATTAATTAACAAATAAACAACAGAACGCTCTTCTTATCCAGTGGGAGCTACATTTAAGGTTGTGAAGATCTCGCAAAGATGTTAGCTACTCTTCTTACGCAGCTAGAAAATGTTTTATTTCACTTGAACGAATTAAACAGATTCTACTTGAATATCGTGTCATGTTACCCGGAAACGTCTTCATCTTTCAACCTGTTCAGTGAAGATGTGATGATTTCCTGTTGCAGAGAACCGACTCATACTTCCAGTCAGAACGGAGAAATTCAACAGCACTGGGGTCTCAGCTATAATGTAAACTTTTTTACGGTTTAGAACGATATTTTAACTTAAGAGCAGTGAGGTTGTCTGATTCGACGTGTGGATTTTCCGCCAGACTTCCTCGGCCATGTTTTAATCGTCGGTATCTCGTTAGCGAGTACGCTCGTCATGAGCCGTCTTCAGTTCTATGCAGTTCTCGTGGACATGTGAGTGTATAATCCTGTTCTGCTATGAACTCTGGGAAACCATCGCCCTGCGCGTATATCGACAGGCTCGACAGGAGTTAAATTCATGCCGTTATTGATTGCCTGTGATTTAGGGATTGATCCAAGCTGTGCTGATGGATGAGACAGAGAGAGAGAGAGAGAGAGAGAGAGAGACAGATGGAAAGGCAGCTCGGTTGATTTATAGCCTTGGGAGGGAAAAGATGAGGCCATGAGTTAGGGACAAAAGGCCTGATCTGGGTTATGAAAGCTTATAATATGTTCAGTGAGTGTTTAAATCATAGCACGAACACACACACACACACACACACACACACACACACACACACATGAAATTCAGAGAAACTCTTTCCTAAACCTAATCTCTGTAAGCCTTATAACAGACTTCATTTTCATTCATTGTTTTCTTTCTTTCTTTCTTTCACTGAGTAACAACTCAGGGCAAGAGAACAAACATGATGAAAATAAAAAGAGATAATTCTGAAAATAAATATGGATTTACTGTACAAATGCGTACTCTTAAGATTTTTCTTTCTTTCTTACTTTAGGAAGGATCGAGCTGAAGTGAATATGAGCTGCGTTTGTGACTCGACTGTCTGAAGCCACGGTTAAACAGTCGAGATGTGACATCACACACACGCGCGCGCTGTTGAAATATTATATCGACTCGACATTTTATTTCACTGACCAGACAGTATCGAGGCGGTGTTCGTTTTTTTATTTTTTTCTCGTTTGTCCCTGAACTTGTGAGCCGAGTGGTCAGGAGATAAAAAGCGCTTTTATCTGAAAACCTGGGCTTATGTTCAACTTTTTTTGGAAACATTCCCCGTGTGTTCGTCACACGTGTGTTGGCGGTAACAAGGAAACATAGTGAAATTCTTGTTTGGGGTATTCACACTGACATTACAGGTGCAGCGCATCGGGTTTCAGTTGAAACACGTTGGAGAATTCCTTCAAAGACAGCGTGTGTCAAACCTACGTACATCCTGCGTCCTACGTCCCCGTCGCAATCTTTATGCTTTAGAGGAAAAAAAACGAGCAAATCACCTGGTTGTAGGACTTCATTTTGGCTCCCGTTAAGTGGTAGAGCGGCTTGGTGTAGGCCTGCTTCATGAAGTCCTTGAAGAAGTTGTTGATTTCGGCGATGGAGATGACGCACACCGTGGAGCTTGCCGTTGGCTCGGGCGAGTCCGGCTTGCTCTTGGCGAATGCGGCGAAGAGCACGTCTTCTCCTTCTTTGAAGCCCATCTCCCTGCGTAGGTTGCTTCCGGTTTTGGCCACGTGAGCCGCCTGAAGGACGTTGAAGACCGTCTGCGTCGAGCGCTTGCGTCTGCCTTTCTCCGAATAGATGCACTCGAAGGGCATTTCCACGTAGTGCTGGAGCTCGAGGTCGGAGCTGCAGATGCGGACGATTCGCGTGTGGAAAGCCCTGGACGTGCTGCTCTCCCGCTGCACGGTGAGGAAATAGACGTACGAGCCGCTGTGGAAGGAGTAGACGTAGCGCAGCGGGTAGTTCCCGCGCAGCGCTGGCTTTAGGTCCATGTAGGACTGCTCGGAAACAAACTCGAATCGGTCCTGGGTGTCCCACAGCTTCCGTACGGAGATGGTGTGATGAAGACGTGGTCCTGGAGGAGGATCTAGCGGCTCGGAATTGGCCACAAAGAACCGCACGACTCTACCGACTTCCACGTTCACGATCTGCGTCCCGGATGGACCGGCGACATGGCGGCTGCCGTCATTGTTGTGGGAGCCGATGCAGTTGACCTCGACGTCCAGCTGACCGTCTTCCAGCAGGTACCAGCTGCAGACGCCGTTCCCGACCGTGCCGCAGACGAACAGCTCGGGGTCGTAGTAGGTCTCCATGATCAGGGCCGTGCTGGTGTTGTTGGCGTTGGGGGGTCGGCCGGAGGAGCAGCCTGAGCAGGCTTTGCACTTCGGGTCATCGTGCACGGGTTCGGTCTTATACTGGGACAGTTGTTCGAGGTCGCCGGATAACATGTAGAGAGTGTTCGTAGCGCCGGCGTACACGCTCCCGTTGAAAACTAGAAGCTTCTGGACAGGTGTGTTCGAGACGAAGCGAGCGAGGTCGTACGTGACGGAGAGATTGAGTTTGGAGGTTTCGCTTGGTTCCTTGCACTGGCCAAAAATGCCGCAGCATAACGTCTGAAGAATGAGAAGAATGCATCCGGCTTTGGGAAGGGTAATTCTCATTTTGCTTGTCTGGAGGGCAAAGAAAAATAAGCAAAGAAGTGAGAATGGAAAGTTCAATATTAATATAAAAAATGGAGAAAATATGCTCAGGAAAAAAAAAATAAAGCATCTGGTATAACTGGAAACATGATTTCAATTAGATTTAACCATCAAATTAACAGGTAATTAATAGAAATAATGGAGTCTTATGAGAATTTATTGCAAAAACGATATCAATATCATCATGCTCGCTTCATAATGTACAGAAACGAACAAGGACGCATCTGTGCTTTAATTTTTAATACTGATATCAAAACTGATACCAAAATGACTTGGTAATAATTAATCAGAGGTGTTGTGGAACATTCGTTAAGCTCTTTATTTATTTATTTTTCCGGTTGATGCTCCTCGAGTTAACATATCTCATTAACTCAAATCCACGTAACCAATGAGCGAATGAACTTTAAGTAAGGCCATTAGAAAAACGTCCCTGGAACAAGTCCTGGTTAAACCGCATGTGTAATCCCTGCCTGGGAGCCACAAAAGCACTGAAATCACTACTTACTATTTTAAAACCCAGGAGTCTCATAACAAACTGTCCTTCTAAATAGGCACAAAAAAAAAGCCTGCAATTTACTACCGACCACTGTTAACATAATGAGTGAATTTTAAACATCTCCGCGACACTGATGTGGTCACGCAGATGAATCAGTGCAGCAGCAGCAGCAGGCGGAGGGAAAGCGCCCGCGAGGAAGAAGCTAACTTTAGACAACCCTCGAGGGAGCGGTTGATAAACTCAATTAAGGCGGGTCGGGCTGCAGACGCTGAAGGGGTGATTTATCTTTTTTAGTTGGCTTAAGCGCTTTTCATTTCGAAGCGAGAGACGGGAGAAGACAGAGAAGAGCTGATTACTGTATGTTGTCTCCTGCCATCGAAGCCAGCGGAGAGGGGCTGAGCGTCCTTATCTGTGCCTCGTGGAAAAAAAACAAACAGGCTTCTGGACAGGAGGAACCGTTTTACTGGAACTGTGTGTGTGTGTGTGTGTGTGTGTGTGTGTGTGTGTGTGTGTGTGTTAATAAGTAATTCGGACAGCATTATTAATTTGACATTTACCTGGATGAACGGTTTTAAACTGGATTTAAAATGTAGTTTGAAAAACAGAAGACTGCATACAGTGCACTATGTACAGTACAGCTTGTATATAAGAAGATAACAGCATGAAACCTTAACCTAGTTTGTTCACAAAAATATGTTTTAAACATTTTAACATCAAATTAGGTAGTTAATATTATGATCGCTCACAACACCTCAGATATACTGTACATTAAACATGGGGGGGGGGGGGGTTTGACTCCAAAATATATATTTTTTAAACTCTATTATTATTTACAATAGAGATGAACCGGTTGACCAGTGAGTGACCAGAATTTGATTTTCATTTGATTGGCTGTGACCGATGATCAGCCAGTCAGATATAAAGATATAACTGATATAATTCATTGTTTTTTGTACATGCTTGTTTTTTCTGTGTTGTTTGTATTTCACATTTATATTGTTGATTGTTTTTTGTACATTGTCCTTGAGTGTTTTGAAAGGCGCTTATAAATAAAATTTATTATTATTAACCGATTCTGTACCAACCGCAGACGCTTCCTTCTGGCGCAACAAAAATCACGTGCGTTAGAAGCCTCTGATCTGCCTTTTTTTTATTTTTATCTATGAGCAAATTAGTCTTAAACCCACTCATTACACACGCTTACACCAGTCTCACGACACCGCGAGCGCTAATTTCATCAAATTATGTGCAAAAATTGCAGCTACTCAACTCAACTCACTGTTCTGAATTTTGGAGGTATTTGTGTCGGTAAAACGTCACTGTTTCTCTACGATCCTACAGGGGGCGCACTCTGAACTACTCCTATGGTTTCATCCCGTGTGGTAGGAGTGAATTATTTGCTAAGTTTGTTTAGAAATACAGAGATACGCACTGCTCAGTTCAATGTTAAACTCTTGCATTTAAAGTTAGATTGTGTTGTTTAAATGCTGCGCTTGGTTTTTAAGTGAGAAAACTAATGTTATAAGGAACGGGTGAAATGTAATTAACTTTTTTTTAAAAGGTTTAAAATTTGCAACAAAATCAGGGGGAAATGTAGTATCGAATCAGGATGTTTATAAAATCATGATAGCCATAGAATCGCAATTTTAATAGAATCAGCATCTCGGTATCGTTATTATATCGTATCGGCAGGTGACTGGTGATTCACATCTCTACTGTAAAATACTGTGACGTCATTTATTGTGATATCGAGATATTACACGACTATATCGCCCAGCCGGACCGGGATATTTATAAGATATTTGGAAATTCACACAATAAACTTCAACTTTGTTTAACTCTGAATATAAAATACAGAATATGAGATTCGTTAACACTTGATACGTGTTAATAAACATTTTTAAAATAAAAACAAGTGTACATCTCCTTCTATCTGATTAAGGCACAGTGCTGCCATGGCAACCAAACTGACCCGCTATTTACCCAAACTCTTCTTATTATTGTGCTTTAATAACTATATATATTAAATTCATGACAGACTTACCTGTGTAAAAGCAGCCTGACGGACGTCGGCAGAAGAATAAAAGAGAGATTTTTATATCCGGAATCACATCTTTACACGGTGTGTTAGGAGACACACGCGCTCAGCCGTCTCGCGCAGCGCCAAAATACCGCTAAAGTTTCTCTTTAGAGCCGGAGTAAAGTCTCCACTTATCACGTCCTTTATAAGAGATGTATAAACACACACACACACACACACACACAGGAGGGGGGAGCGGTGTGACTCCCGGACTGAACACTAACCGGTTTAACTCCCTCACTCTCACTCTCTATTTATATAAACCGTTAAAGCTGTTAGCGCAGCGCGCGCGGTGCGCGTGTGACTGGCTCGAGCGACGGTGCGCGAAGCTTCAGGTGAACGCGGACTTTTTGCACTGGGTGACGTCATCAGGCGCCGAGCACGCTGATTGGTCGATTTGTCTAGTTATATACAGTAGAAGTTGTTTATTATTATTAATAATAATAATAATAATAATAATAATAATAATAATAAAAAAGATAATATAGATTTTAAAACATTTTTATTTTACTCACTCACTCACTGTCTGTACAGCTTTACCCTGTACACAGGATACCAGGAGACTTAGGGCAAACAACTGGGTACACCCGGGACAGGGTGCCAATCCATCACAGGGCACACACACACACACACACACCCACACATACACACTCTGACACGCTCATTCACACACACACACACACACACACACA
>JAQMYG010000002.1:29849282-29860698 GCA_030014215.1 Clariallabes teugelsi | reverse complement strand
GACTCCAATGTCTCCATAATTACTACCTTGATGTAACGCTCAATAATGGCATCGCAAAAATATAATAATTAAGAAAAAGCACCGAGTCACCAATGAACATTAGACTCATCACTAAACACCTGTAAATAAGGAACATATTAAAGGTGGGAGTTTTTCTGTAATTGTGTTAAATGACAGACAACAAAATGTACCATGTTTTCATTTGATTGTTTTTTTAATGTGCACGGCGTGATGTTTACAGTAAAAAGCAGGGAAGGAATGTAAAAAATAAAATAAAAATGCATTTCTCGTATTCCAAGAGACGCATTTCATCACACATTTTCCCGTCCTCAGAGACAGCAGGTAGACAGCAAGGCGACCGAGTCAGAACAAATCAACCAAAAATAAAAAATAAAAATGGAGCTTGATGGAAGAAAAAAAGATGCAGCGCCCCGGTTTCATCAGGAGTCCACAGGGCCGAAAGATCGCAGCTTGTTGCCAGTGTGTGAGTCCGACAGTGAACAGAATCAAAAAGCAACCAGAATGATTTGTATTTTTCTTTGCACAAACATGCACACGATGTCCTGATGCATTGCGGCGCACCTCAGCTGATTCGACAGATTAATGAACAAGAGTAAGGGCTGAAAAAACAAAAAAAAAAGTACTTCATGTTCATATAGTGGCTGTTTTGCAAAAGCAGTGCCTTCATGCTAAAAGCTCAGACGCTAAAATGCTTCTTAGGTTTTTAGTTTAAGCGTACAAGCTGTCGTTTTGTAAAAAAAAAAAAAGAAAGAGCTGGTTAAAGGATTGCGCGCGGCGGTGTGAAAGCAGGTACAGTCTCTGGTATTAGCTTATGCCGACCGTTTCACTAAAGTCAGCTGGTTTTTGCCTCGAGTTTGGACCGTGGTACAGCAATGGCAGCATGCAGTGTCATGGGCAGTCTCGAAAATCAGCAGGAACACGCCCAATTTATCATTTTTATTACAAAAAAAAAATCCCTACAAAATAAACAAAAAGTCTACGGAGTCCTAGAGAGGTCAGAGGAAAAATATTTTAAAAAGGTGCACATGGTCTGAAATTCCTGTACATTATTTGGATCTGATTTTATTTCCGCTGTTTAAATTGTTGTGTTAATAAAGCCAATGGATGTCGTCATTTGTTTATTTCTTTAATAAAGGTTTAAAAAAGTTAAGCATTGCACCCATTTACTTCATGCATACCCTTATTTGGCTTCTATGATCGTACAAAGGGCGTTCAAGTCAAAGCGGGACTTTTGATTGTGCAGAATAACAGAACACAGTTACATATAAGAGTAAAAACTCCCTTTATGTCTCTTTATAATCCGCTGATACACTAATGAACTTATCCCAGTGTTTCACTAGTGCTTGGACATCATCAAGGTAGAAAGTTTTCTTAGTAGCCATCATCGGATGGCCTGCTCATAACTGTATTCTGTTATTCTGCACGATCAAAAGTCCTGCTTTCACTTGAACGACCCCTCGTAAAATCCAACACATAGCGAGAGAGCACCTGCCATGTCGTAGTTTGGCTACGAAAAACAAAAATGTAGTAAAATGTGGGCGAATTGTTATTAATAGAAGAACTAAAAATACAAAAACTGAGAGTGTGAGTAAAGTTGTGCAAGCAAAATAATCTAAATCGTGTGCTCGAAAAGGACATTGTTAAACAATTAACGTAAAAAAAAAAAAAAAGTCACGCCAGATCTTTAAATCCATGTTGAGTTTATAAACTTTTTAAATTGTTGACATGCTGTCATAAGAAGGTTTTTAAATGGTGTGGGAATAAAGGATACGCTGAAACTCTGTGATTTCTATTTAGTTTATAAAGTCATTTATTTGATAGACAGACTTTAAGATTAAATAAAAGAAACGTAGAGTATTTTGGTGTTTGTCACAGTTTTAACGCATTATATTTTTCCTGGCCCCGGGTCCATGCTAGTGACTCTCCAGGTGGGAAACTTTCTAGACTGTAGTGAATTTCCACAAAGAATTATGAAAAACAAACAAGAAAAAAAAAAATAACGGTTAGATGTTAAAAGTTTAATTAAGACTCAAAAACTGAGAGAGGAAACAAAAAAAACGATGGATGAAATAAATGCAGGAATAAAAGAGGGACAAAAACACATACTACAGATTCACAGCCTCGTCTCAGGAAGAACGCAAGGGTAATCTGCTGCTTTTTTTCGGTTTGTTTTTTAGTGATAAACGCCGACAAATTGCAAAATAATAAAATCCCTAATAATATTTCATAGATCCATATTGAAGCCCAGAATGGAGAGAGGAAAATCATAAATCTGAGACATCTCACGCCATCCTCTTCAACATGAAGGCCTTTTCTTTTCCCGCTTTCTCTCTCCTTTTTTTTTTTTAAAATCACCCCTCCTCTTCAGACTCCGCCCACTCCAAAACCCACCCATCCCACCCACACACCCACCCACCCACCCCCTCTTCCTTCACTTCCTGTGCTCCTACACCACCTTCGTGCTGGTGATGCGGACGTTGCTGAAGCACTTCCCCATGGCTTCGAATAACGGGTCGCAGAAGGTGTGGACGCAGATGGAGTAGACCTGGCCGATGCAGTGAATCTCGATCAGGTAGCTCTTCACGCACGGCACCACGGCCCAGATGTGCAGGAAGGACAGGATGGCGAAGAAGATGCCCCAGATCAGCGACAGCGGGATGCCCACCAGCGCCGTCAGCAGCCGGTAGAACCAGTACTTGCTGACCGTGAAGGTGGTGAAGCTGGCTTTCCAAACACCGTCGAAGCTGTAGGTGCCTGCGGGCTCGGCGATCACGTCCTCAAAGTCCACCTGCACGGAGACCATTTAAAGTTAGACTAAAATCACGGAACAGCCATGAAAAAAATTCAGCCAGAAGAAATTCAGCCAGAAACACTCAAGGAATAGTTTGGCTTATGGGTGATATGATATTTCAGGTGTTGCTAAGGTGTTGTTAGACAGTGGTTATTGCATCCCAAACAGTTTGGGTGTTAGGTTGCTAAGTTGCTGCTATGGGGTTGCTAACATGTTTGGTATGTGATTGTGATGATTGATATGGGGGTTGGTATGGTGTTACTAAGTGGTTACTATTGTATTCTAGCTCTTTGGTAATGTTTTACTATGTGGTTGTTATGGTATTCCGGATGGTTTCTTGAATGTTACTTGTTGGTTGCTATGGAGTCACTAGAGGGTTGCTATGAGGATGCTAGCATGTTTATTACACCATTATGTTGGTTGTTATGGGGTTGCTATGCTATTACTGAGGGGCTGCTATGTATTCCAGCTGTGATAAGGTTTTACTATGTGGTTGCTATGGTATTCCAGATATTTGCTAGACTGTTACTTGTTGGCTGCTATAGGGTTGCTAGGTGGTTACTATGGGGTCCTTATGCTAAATGGCTGCTGTGAGCCTGCTGCATGTTTGGTATGTGATTGTGATGGTTGCTGTAGGGTTGCCAGAGTATTACTAAGCGGTTGCTATTGTATTCCCGCTGTTTGGTTGTTATGGTATTCCAGATGGTTGCTAGAATGTTACTTGTTGTTTGCTATAAGGTTGCTAAGTGGTTGCTATAGGGTTGCTAGGTGGTTGTTATAGGGTTGCTAGGTGGTTGTTATAGGGTTGCTAGGTGGTTGCTATAGTGTTGCTAGGGGGTTGCTATGGGTTGAATGTCCATGTGGCTGATAATTTGTTGCTATGGGATTGCTTTTTAAATTATAGGTAGATATTGCTAACTGGTTGCTATGGTATTTCGAACGGTTGCTAGGGTGTTACTATGTAGTTCCTATTGTATCCTGAGTGGTTACTTGGGAGTTACTATCTGGTTGCTATGGCAGTCCAAGTGTTACTACATGGTTGTTGATTCACTGATAGTGTGTTCCCAGGTGGTTACTATGGTATCCAGGGTGTGTCACTGCATGTGGTTACGGTAATTTCGCTAGGTGACGTCTGGGCTGTAAGTGCTATTTAGGTGCAAGCAGCAGAATCTCAACTAGTTGCAAGAATGTTAACTGGTTGTTATTGTGTTTCTAGGGGTTGTTGGTGGTTAGTGGGTGGAGCATGACCTAAAATCACCTGAAGGAAGGAGCAGTGAAACAGTGAACCATTTCTCATCTACGCACCTGGGTATAAACTATTTTAATTATTATGAGGTAACTGTAAAACCATTCTTTCACAAAAATAAGCACACAAAATATCATAAAATCTATGTTTGTGCCACAATTTTGGGACAAATGTTTGTACATCTGATATTTTCCAAAAATCTATTAGCATGCCATAAAAAAAAAAAAAAAATTTAAGTTTAAATTCTTTAATCTTCTCGATGTACATCATAGAGAGATACTCCGTTATCAATATCACACCATGGTACGAGGTGCTTCCAGTGCACCGCCCACGTCTACTCCACATTCCTCAGAGACAGCTCCGGTACATGATGCAGCGGTCTCGTGAGATTATTTAACCCGCACTCACGGACACAGGCCGCTCTCTATCAGACCGCACTTCATAAATCACGCCCAGACTTCAACCGAGAGCAGGGGTTTACCGTAGACGTTAGCGCTAACTCAAACACACCTGAAAAATTATCTGCCGATCTGTGCATGCACCTGCTTTACTTCTGTACTTGGACCAGAGAAATGAAAATCATACACATTTACGGTTTATATCACAGTGCTGATAAGATCCTGGGCTCTGATTGGTCAGATCGTTTTGGGCTTGTACTTATATCTTATTGTTTCCATAGTAACAGCTCACATATGAAAGATGTTTCAGTCTAAAGCCTGATAACAAACTATGGTTGACTATGGTGATATGGTGAAGTCTTCCATAAGGAGTCTCCAGTGTCAGAGCTTGACTGGAGAGATGCTGGGGTGTTCGTGTGCTTCGGTTAAATAATTAACCTCAGGGCATATTTAAATAATGGTCTGTTTTTTATTGGTATGGTTTTAAAACCAGTTTTTATAAATAGCTGGTAAAATGGATAGTTTTTTTTTTTTTTTTTTTTACCCGTCTGGTGTGTTTGTGTTTAACCAACATCTGGAAAATGGGGCTTTTCCATCCATGTTCAGAGTTAAAATAAAATCCCTAAAACACCCAAAATGAAAGATCATAAGATGTGAAATCCTCTGAAACCACAGCGGCTGGTCTCCATCCTCTGGTCTCCATCCTCTGTACAACGGAGGGATTCAATCTGCCTTCAAACATCTGCTCGCTCATTCATCAGTCTAACAAACTGCATGCGCTTCCCAAACTACGAGTATCGAGCAACCTGGAACGAATAAGCACTGAAAGCTTTCTATAAGCTCTAAATATATTCTGTATGTAAATACCAGATGACGATTAACATTCAGTTCTTCTGGACGCCATATTCGCCTCCAAGACAATGACCGCATTGAGACTCATGATCCTGACTCCTGATTAACCAAAATGCTACTTTAACAAATGTTTGTTTGTTTTACGTATAAAAATCTTACTTAAAAGAAAAAGTGATGAGTCAAAATGACACTTTGGTGCATGCACAGATCAGAAAGTGGCCAAACTTAAAATGTAATTAAAAGTTAATCGTTATATGACTATTGATTTGTTCAAACGTCATGTCTCGTAACAAAGTAATAATCAGGCAATTTCCTGTTGATCTTCTGCTCCATACTTCAGGTCAAGTCAAGTTAATTATTGTCATTTCAACCATATAGAGTTCAGTACACGGTGAAAATCAACAACGTTCCTCCAGGACAAAGGTGCTACATACAGTACATACAACATAATATTAAAAAAAAAACACCATAAATTAATAAATAAATTGAGTCCAGTAGGTCCAGTAGGGGGCGACAATGCACCGACTCGTGTAAACCTCAGGAAGGAAAAGCAGAAATGTTCTTGTAAAACACGAGTATTTGCAGAAGATGAAAGTGGTTTGTATTTTCTGCAAAAACCTGTGGTTTATTCTTCTGTACCTTGTCACAATTTTAAACCATTTAACAGTTGGATTAAGATAACCAACATCATTTTACATGTGAACCGATTCTGAGTCAAAAACTAACCTTTTGAATCGACCAACAAGTGATTGATTCTGTTGCTCGATTTTGATATTAAAGTACGCAGCTCTCATTTTTCCCCTCCAATAATGCTGCAATTTACTAATCATTACATTTTAATCACTTTATAGTGACCACCTTGTAGAAAGTTTGCAAACAAAATTGTTCTTCTCTCGCTGCTTTTTACTTTCTTTGGTGGCGCTCATAAGACTCATAAGTCCTGAAGACGTCCAAACATTACAGCTTTACCTCCGATGGTTAGAAAGCGCTGACACTGGAGACTCATTCCATACAACGTCTCAATAGTAACCAATACATTAATATTAACCTGTAATTTGCAGCTGCGCTACTATCCAAGCTGTGGTTATAGACAGTGAATCGACACCCTTTGACCAATCTTTGACCTTTTTATACTCGCACTTGAGTACGAGATCTACAGTATAGCTTTATTTATGGCTCCCAGTTATTTAAGGAGATCACTTTACACAATTTATTTATTTTTTCTTAAGAGTCTTCTTATTCCACCCAGCACATCCAGTGCAGCATTTCAGTATCATGACAGTGCGGCTCTGATAAACTTCACTGGCGTGATCTCACTTCACTCGCCGATAACCAAAGAAAGCGTTGTTGTGTTTCTCTGCTGTCGACGTTAGTCAGCTGGATCCCCTTAGCCGTCTTTGATGCGTGGAGGACGTGATGAAGTGTGTTAGGGCAGTTGATAAGTGGGAAGTAAGAGCCTCGGTCCTCCCGCCCTGGCCTGGGTAAACACTGTGAACTAACTAGATGGAGTCTCTGGAGGAATCGGGTTCCAGTATGCTATTAAAAGCATGCTGTTTTTTTTTTTTTTTTAATGAGGGGAAAAAACAGTTTGGTTCCAAGAGAAAGCTGCTTTTGCATTTTCGGAGGAGCTCTGATGTGGATGGAGGATTCGGCTCGAGGACGATGGGGAAGAGAGCCAGCTGCCTGCCTGGAGGAACACCCTATGCATGTGTGTGTGTGTGTGTGTGTGTGTGTGTGAGTGTGTGTGTGTAAAAGAGGATGATGGAAATGTAGATGGGAATTCCCTGCTTTCATCCCATACGCAAGACCACAAAATAATACGCCCACTTCTGTGTCTCCTGTCACACGGCCAGTGAGAAATGGAAAAGCTTAAAGCAGAAAGAGAAAAAAAGAAAAAGAAAAAAAAACCGTCTGAAGCTCGTCTTGTGGATCCAATTTGCAGACGAATCATAAACGCTTTTGTATTGCGGATCTCTTCAAGGGGAGAGTGACTCACGCTCATGCATCTCTGATTTAATAGCTGCTTTTTATCCCTTTTTTCAAAAAAAAGATTCTCAGTAGAAAGAAACCCACTCTGTACTCACTATGACATTTAACATTGACATGTTGGACAACCCCACAATCACACACACCCCCCCCCCCACACACACACACCCCCACCCCCACACGCTCTCTCCCTCTCGGCATGACTCCACACCCTGGAAAAATTCTGTCCTAAGAATGTTAGGAGTGAAAACCCTTTTTCAATAACAGGAAGTGTGAAATATTTCCTCTGTTCCAGCGGAGACCTGGAGCCATTGATTGCTCTGCGGACTTTCTGACAGCTCGTCTCCGTACGTGCGAGTGAGGATGGCGCAAAAGCCTGGAGGATGGTGGAACATTTTGACACGGTCTTGCGTGCAGCAGGTTTATGCCAAAGCGTTTCAGTGCTAATTGTCCCAGTGGCCGTGTGTGTCGTAGCCGCTCAGGCCTGGAATTGAATTTGACTTCAGCCGGTGAGTTCGTTTAACTGCAAATTCGTTCGATTTCAACTTGACGATGATTCGATTTCAGCGTTGTCATGGCGATGCAGAAAAATACCTAACATGAAGCTTTCGGTTGCTTCGCGTTACGTCATCGGGACAAAGATGAGAGTTCCTGTTTCTGAAAGAAAATCTGTTTTGACTCCAGGACCGTTTTGGAAACAAACTTCTCACCACTTCTCCATATTTTCCTCTCTTGGCTTCTAAATAACAGCCTTCTTTTTTTTTTCCTTCTAACTTTTCAAGCCTTCTGCTTCCTCACTGCCAAGATTGCTCTCTCTCTCTCTCTCTCTCTCTCTCTCTCTCTCTATCTGGCCAAGAATTATTCACCACTGGCTTCTCCCTATATGGTATTTTTCAAAAGGATCCCACAACACGGCCATGTCTCAGTCCATCATCATCTGCTTTTTGGTGCACGGAACAGATGTAATCCAATCTGAATATTCAAAACGAACAGATAACGTGTCTAAATACGTTTGGTATGAATACGAAGCATGTCAGAAGGGTGCGCGGTGCATAAAACATATTTTCTTTTGTAGTTTGTTCACTTGTTTTGGAAAATAGTGCACAAAATTTAGTCAAATCAACTACAGAAATAGACAAATGTGCATGCAAAGTACTTAAACCATGGGAACGAATTGTAACCCGTGTGCACTATTATCCCAAAATATGGGGACAAATTCTAGCTCATGAGTACGTAAGAAAAAAGGAACTCATCGTGGTAAAACACGGAACATGTCATCGATACAGAATGTTTTTTTTTTTTCTTGCTAGGTCCCTAGATACAAATAAAAAGCATAACTGCTCGAATGCGCTGAAACTGGAGTGATGTAGCTGAGGCTGAGGAACTGTCATGGCTGACTTTTGTCTCGCGAGACTATTGCGGTTTGTCTCAGATTGTTCAGTGTTTCATGGGTACAGCAGTAGGACTGAAGTGTAGTTTTTGTTAAAATAAATAAATAAATAAATAAATAAAAATCTGATTTAGGCCACGCCCAGTCGCCATTTAAACATACTGGATGTAAAAATAACTGAAATATCAGAAATTCTCACATAGGGGCGTGACCGCTGTTTTGTTCTACAGTGTGTTTAATTCCTAAATCAATAATTCACCAAATTCTGAGGCTTTTTATGTTAAAATTACTCAACAGTACTTAAAATTTCATCACTTTTATCCCACAGAGTAAATGCTATTACTAATAAATAAATAGGCCAAGCTGTATGTGATATAAGCCCCGCCCCTGAGTGGGAAAAAAAGAGCCAATCACATTTTTTTTGGCTAAATCGTTAACATAAACACTGATGCATGCACACACAATCAAAACCTATTATATGATTCAACATTATGGTATCTTGTTTCTTCTTTTATTTAAGTAAATATGCTTTTGGAAACGACTAACCGGGAGCGACTCCAACCAAGATGGCTGCCAAGTGGAGCGGCTTCACCGGGACTAGTAAAAGTCTTTCTCCCAATCCTCTCACGATAAAAATGTACATATAGTACAATTCAAAATGAAATAATAAATAATTAAACGACTACAAACAAATAAATTGTGCTGTAAAGTTACTTGTAGGTATCTGCAAGAGTGCCTCCTGGTGGCCATGCTAGGTCACAGGCTAGCTAAGCAAAGTTTGCTATTGATTTAATCACCGATATACAGTAGATATGTCTGGTCTATTCATATAAAGTATATGTAATAATATTTTATATTTTATGCCTTTAGACTGATTTGAGTCGTCGAAAGCTGTGTTTAGTAATAACAGAATGAGAGCACATAGATATTTTGCAAAAATAATAAGCTACTGTATTTAATATTATTTAAAGGACCTCAGACCTTGTCAGATGTCCCATATGACATTTACAAAACAAAACTTTTGAAACAATCAAACAACACAAAAAATATGCAAAATGCAATTCTGGTTTTTCGTCTTTCCGTTGGAAAACGTTACATAATATTACATCCATATCCAGAGTGTTATTTGAGGAAGGTTTTACTAGCATAAAAGGCACTTGGCTTGTCAAACCCAAACCACACCTCTCAGTGTCATTCCAACAATGATGGTGCAAGGCTGCGTCCCAAACCACACAGGCTTCTGAAATAGTTATATCAGTGACACATTATTGCAGGCTATGAAGCGTGATTTGCCAATGCTTGGAATCCTCCACTGGAATGGTTGCACTGTATATCATTTAGATTTTTTGCTGATTGACTCCAGTGATATAAAAAATAAAATCTCACTGGATGATCCATGATTTTCCCAGGACACAGTTGCACTGTCGTGTCCTCGCTCTGGATTTCATCCTCTCACGACTGATCCTAGCAGATCCGATCTGCCCAGCCTAAGACTTTATCTCCTACATTTTTTTCTCTCTACTTTTTGTTGCAAAACCATCAACCTTAAACATGCACTTGCTTGTGGAAAGACAGGATATATATATATATATATAAAAAAAAAAGTGGTCTCACCTTAACTACATGGTCGTTTAAGTGCTTCGGGTCCCGGTTGACCAGGTCTATCTCCTTGGTGTGCACGTCCTGCAAGGTCTTCTCCTGCATGCTGTCGCTGTCCATGTCTTTATTGTTCGGCTTGTAGATGTTCCCCTGTTTCCTGATGAATGGCGTGTGAGCGTATTCCTACACGGGTGCCAGGGAGGAGACAGCAGAAATTCAGAACGAGGGGGGAAAAAGTGTGCAAACGGGGCTGGGAGAGCAAGCAGGGAGCACCACAGCACATTCCCCTGGCATGGGATGGTTTTAAATGAGGGGAGAAGTACAGCACCACACCACACCACACCCCTCTCTCTCTCTCTCTCTTTCTCTCTCTCTCTCACTCCCTCACACACACACATATACACACTCTTTAGTAGAAACTGTAGTTCCACCACAAGGGGTCATCACCAAACACCACTCCAAGAAGAAATACTTTCTACACCAGACCAAACCTGTTGCATTACACTTGATAAGTATGAGAATTAGAAGTTTTTGCATTAGCTGAAAACATATCAGCCCTAGCAGGGACACACGGTTCCACGCGCACTCGGTACTGGATGGATGTCTCCTTTACGCACGGACCAGCGCACGAGAACGAGGCTGTCTACATGATAAATAACGATGGCATGCAAATGATATTTTGACATCAAAGCAAAAAGAAAAAAGAAAAAAGTTTGGCAGAGAAAGAAAGACAAGTGATAACCCCGAGCCAAGCGCGATAACGCACGGGGGGGAAACTGGCGGGGTTTTGCGCACGGAAGGGAAAAGCGAGCCAACACCGGGGCCAGGTGTAAATCCAGCGCGTTCACACCGTCCAGGGAGGAGCTTCAGATTACAGAGACCCGAAAAAAAAAAAAAACAGAGTTATAGAGGAAATGTTCTCCTTTGCAGCCTTACCTCGGTGTCTCCGTCTTTAGGACCGCCGGTCATGCTGCCTGCGCGCACGAGTGTGTGTGTGTGGGTGTGTGTGTGTACGTGAGAGAGAGAGAGAGAAAGTCAGTGTGTGTGTGTGTGTGTGTGTGTGTGAGAGTGAGAGAGATACAGTGACTTTACAGATGAAGCGCTGTGGGAGGCGACGGCACGGTGCACGCGCT
>JAQMYG010000002.1:29806679-29819997 GCA_030014215.1 Clariallabes teugelsi | reverse complement strand
ATGCGATTAATTTCGATTAATTAATTACAAAGCCTCTAATTAATTAGATTTTTTTTTTAATCGAGTCCCGGCCCTAATATATATATATATATTTTATATTAACAATTCAGCATTTCATTTCAAAAACGGTTAAAAACTACTGCTTTTAACTTGAAATGTGTACTTACTCACTTACAGTATAGCCTGTTCTGTGTCAACTTTGCAGTGCGGTTTGCTGTCAGGTAAACTGTAGGCAAAAATACTCTCCACACAGACTTTTCTGCAATTGCTCTAGTTGCAAAAATCTGGCTATAGCAGAGATGTATGTTAAAATTTTTCCTATCTGTCTAATATCACCAGAATTTAGGTATATTTGAAAAGAAAAAAAAAAGTTGGGTTTTTTAGGCTATCTCGGTAATTACAAAAAAAAATACAGTCATTTCATGGTAAGGACATTTAAAACAAAATGTAATTATAAATTTAATGTTTAATAAAAATTTTAAGCTGAAGCTGTTTTTTTTGTGTCAGACAAGGTAAGAGTACCTGAAATGCAACACAAATATACACCAAGCAAAATATAAGCTCATATAAGAATAGTTTCAAAATAAAATATAAAAATAATGGATCAAAATAAAAATAAAGTTGTAAAAAAAAATAAAAAGCTATATGTGCTTATTTGCTTATTTTAGAAGCTTTGATTGTACATGTTTTTTTTTTTTTTGCAAAATGCTACAGTGAATGATCCACAGCAAACTGCAAACAGGAAATTATTTTTTATTTTTTTTGGTCATGTGATCAGCTTCGACTAATATTAACCCAAACAAGCAGTTTGGGCAATGAATGAACTAAAAGTGTTTGATGGATTTTAGGAGAATGCTGAAGCCAAGAAAAAGGAGGTTTACGAGCACTGTATTTTCCCCAGTAGTCATGGACTTCTATGATAAGGTGCTGATATCATCTGGTTGATGATCACAAGCAGGTGATTCTGTAAACGGACATTTTTGCATTGTTTTTAATGTTTCTTATGATCTGCAGCAATCTTTGATATTAAAAAGGTTTTGTGTGCAACAAAACCCAACAGTTTTGTCCTTGTTCCAATTTGCTGCCAGAGTGGATTTATAGCATTTTGCAAAGTGACATGAAAGTCAGACCGATATAATTTGCATTTGTGTAATTTAGGACCCTTGTGACTTCGAGAAAACAATATACTCTACCAGTTTGTAACACCTCTGAAAACTGGATAGTGTTGGATATCATGGATTATTCTTTTTTTTTTTACTAAACATATTGACTGTAAACTTTGCATAAATAAACACTGCCTTCTTCTCCTTTTTTGCTTGTTCTTCTCCTTCTTTTTTTTTTTTTTTACAATCATCTGATGACCAGTCCTACACATTCATGGGAGTGTCCAAATAATTATGACCGTTCTTTTTTTTTTTTTTTTAAACATCCGAAGTACTCACGGAAAAAATGCACCAACTAGCGCAGCAATCCCTCTCCTGCTGGACCACACACTTTCCTTCCTTTTTTATGAATTTGACCTGGCTGAATGAGTGTGTGTGTGTGTGTGTGTGTGTTCTTGTGTTGGTGGGTGTTGCCTCAGAGATTTCAAAAGGAGCGCTTTTAATTTGAACAAAACAATAGGAAGGCGTACTAACTCGAGCTTCCCAGTCGATCTGGGACTCAATGAAGAATCGATCAATTGACGCTCCTCAATTCCACCTCCACCACAACAAGATGATTATGGGAAAGACAAAGCGAGGGGTGTGTCTCAGTCAGGAAGCTAACGTTTCCACTGGTGGCCCTGTAGGAATGTGGCCTTTGTGAGACACAGAAGTCTTTTGTTTATGAAACACCTAAGAGCTTTAAGTGTAATATCTGTGCATGAAGACATCGCTGTTGTTCATTATTATAGGAGCGCTGGTTTAACTGTATACATATGGTGATTTCCTGAGGCTGAAACCGCTCAGCTTTTCCAGTTGAAGCCTCGCAGAGCCGGGATTTGTTAATTACCTGGTTTTCACAGTGCATTCTGTATACACTTATATACACTTTTGTTTACTGCAGTCATTTTGGTAGATGTTTGTTTTATTTTTTGTCATTTTCCCCCCAAAAAACATACTATAACATGTTGAATACAATGATTAGCCATAACATTTAAAGTATAAACATTAAAACCACCTACAGTAGGTTTTGGGTTCCCGTTGCTGCCAGTGTGGTGCGGTGTCTGGCACTGGGATGTTGGCAGTGAGTTCTTTGGGTGTTGAGGGTTGTTGGATGCGGCCTCCATGAATCAGATTTGTTTGTTCAGCGAATCGCATGGGTGCATGATCGACTTGTGATCTGGGAAGTTTGAAGGTGGGGTCGATGGTCTTGGGCTCGTTGACTGCTGGGCCCCGTGTTCAGTGTGCTGTGGTGCACTGGGTGTTCTGGTGCCTTTCTATTGTGGCCAATGTTGACTTGGTATGAGATTTATGCTACATTGGTGTTTCTGTGGGAATGGACCGGAAGCCCTGGTCTTTGGTACCTGTGGGTATGGGTGAGTCTTGGATGTAGACAAAAGTAAACATAATTGAGAGAATGGAGCAAGGTGATAAGTGTGCAGACATCGCTCGTTCTTTCAACAAAAATCATTCAGTTATTGGCATGATTCAAAAGAACAAGGACAAGATCATGGAACGTGTTAGTTTTATACTGTGTATCGCCAGTTGTGTTAGTATCCTAGTATCTAGACAATGTTTGTCGGACTTATGAACAAATTGGACTTACAAACGAGCTCTCAGAACAGAACTCGTTCATATGTTGGAGACTTGTGTATTATTGCAAGAATTGTAATTGTAATTGTAACTGGTTTAATCTAAACCCCAGTATCTGAAAAAGCAAGGGTCAGAGTGTAAAGCTCAGGATTCTAACCTGACTATCACTGCACATACAGTATTTAATGCGTAGATCCGTGCTGATGATTCTTGTAGTATTTATTTTACAGTCACGTTAGTCACGTTAGTGGAATTAGCTGACACATGTGCACAGGAAGTGGACAGGCAAGAACACGTCCTATTGAAGTTAAAATTACTCTAAAAACATTTCAGGGAAATGAAACGAGACGAGGAGACACAGCACGAGCACCAAGGCATATCGAAGATAATCTCACTGTCAGATCTGTGATGCGTGTCTCTCCCAGATTTTACTCTTCCATCCTAAATGAGACGAACAATCGTTTAACTGGCGTGCTTTCAAACTGACTCGTAACCTCGGTTGAGCTTTTAAATGGATTCTTCACTGAGTCCTACAGTACATTTGACAAGTTACATCTGACATGGAGTGAAGTATTTAAATAAAGGGGGGATGGTTTATTTTTAGCTGTGGCCTATTTTTACATTCTTTCTTTCGTTCTTTCTTTCTTCTCTCTCTCTCTCTCTCTCTCTCTCTCTTCATCAAGTCGGATGTTGAACCCAGTGTGTGAGAAAAGACGCTCCACAGGGATTTCTCCATGGAATTATAAACAGCCAGTCCAGAAAGCGTGCCTTTTTTTTTCACTCTAACTCTGATACTCTCCGTCCTTGTTGTGTTTCTCCCAAAACCATGTAAGGAAATATCGGGATACTCGAGAGCCACAGGAACCTGGCGTGGCATCTCGAGGAACAAGAACAAGCTTGGCAGATTTTATAAGAGCACCACTACGATCGCTTCTTACTCCAGGGAGTTTTTAACCCTTAAAACCCAAGTGGCACAGATCTGCAACACAGCATAAGTCAATGATAATATAAAAAAATATACAGTATATACGTGTTCATATGGAAGCTTTGACGGTGTGTGTTTACAGGGAGGCTTCAAACACCAAACTGTGTATTTGGGTTTTCAGATGCAAGTCCGAAAAATTAACGAACCATGTAAAATGAAAGTTATCATTACTTTTATAACATGTAAATGTTATGACTAATAGAATATGAGAATGATGTCGCAAAAATGTAGAAATGTAAAATAATAAAGATCTATCTATCTATCTATCTATCTATCTATCTATCTATCTATAAACACATGTAGTGTGTATCTGTGCAGTTTCTTTGCCTTTTTTTTTTTTTGCTCAGTTATGTTTGAATAGTTGATTAAAATGAAATTCAGTTCATTAAATTTCTGAGTTTGTGATGAAATAAAGGATATCTCACTCTATTCTGCACAATCCTGAGCCATACATATGTTTCTTTAAAAAAAAAGCAAAACAAATAAGCTTGAAGGGTTACCTGTAAAATAAATGAAATAAAGTTAATTTAAAAATGGTTTAAATATAAACAGTAAAATTGGGGGGTTTTATAGGAGACCCCCCCAAAAATTATTTAAAATCTAAAATCATTTATTTAATTATTTTTTTAATTATTAAATATGAAATACATTATTAGTTTAAAAAACATTTTAAATGAGTATTACATGAAAAAATATAAATGTGTAAATATATGATAAACAAACAAAAAAAAAACATACAATTATAATCTAAATGATAAACATTTAACAAATAACAATTGTGACAAATACATTATAATTTATATAATAATAATATCCCAATAGTATTTTTTTTATATCTATAATTTAATAAATACAATATATTAAGGTGGCAGGATATTTCAGAAAATATGTGAAAAAATGACATTGGCATTTATTGTAAAACTTGCACTTAATGTCAGCCCACAAAGTCTTAAATAATACTTAAAGTTACTAAAATAAGTTAAAGGTGACAAAAAAAGCTAAAGGTTAATCAACTCTACTGTAATCGATACAGATGATGTAATACTGCCGTCTCCATCACAACCAACATTCCAGGCCTGTGTTTGATAAACTGTGAGAGGCCGGACTTTTACCAGCCTGGATTAGCAGCGCTGTGATTGGCTGGCTGGTGTAGCGCTCCAGACCAAGCACATGGGCACCGAGAGAGAGAGAGAGAGAGAGAGCACAGTGTGCTTAAATAAAGGGTTGCTATGGCAGTGTAACACACGTTAAACCATGGCACAGATTTGTGTTTATTGACTTCAGAGTCACTGAGAGAGAGAGAGAGAGAGAGAGAGAGGGAGAGAGAGAGATTTATCATTTCTCAAATGGATTTATGAAAAAATCATTTCACAGTTATACACTGAAGCTTCAGATTTTGTTTAAAACAAACTGTGATGGAGAGAAAACTGTTCTCATTCTGTACCTATTTGGACAGTAACACAGTACCATTATCTGTAGAGCTCAAAATCTTCATCTGTTTTTGTACTCTGATTAAAGACGGAAGTGGGCGTGGTCTATACAGGAAATTCTGTTTTGTTGTTGTTGTTGTTTTCTCTATTTCTGCTATTTTTTATCCCGCTGGAAAAAAGTACCAAATGGTAAAAATAGTACCAATAAAAATATATCCGAATGTGTTGATTAATTCTCGATAACAGCAGCTCTGACAGTAGCGCAGGTTTATATCAGCACACTCGTATTCACATGTTGTCGTTTCTATAGCAACAGTTAAATCGCAGGAACGTGTTCCGCACACGCTTTGCGTAAACATATTATTTAAAATGGTTAATATGGTGGTGTGTTATTGTAACATGTATGGAAGGAGTCTCCAGTGCCACATGTGCTTTGTAACATCTGTAACTTCTCACATATTCAGGACGGAGGAGTTTATCCTTTGCGTTTTTTTCTTTAGGTGACAATGAGATGTTTATAGCGTTAGTACTGGAAGTGATTACAGGAAGGCATTGTTCTATGATTTTAAATGGTTATAACAAAATAAATCAATGTAATCGTTGGGGGAAAAAAATGGTGTTGGATGAGAAATAAACCCCTTCATGATAAGCCTTTATACAAACTCCTGCTTCAGCCTTTTAGGGGGAAATTAAACAATTTTCTAGCAAACTATCAGGAATATTTGACAAACAAACATATAAAAAGTTTTTTTTTTCATCCACTATGTGAGTCAATTCCTTCCGCACGCTCTTGATCTCAACCTGACCAACTTCTGACTTCTGACCAACTCCTAATATCCCTGAATATTGGAAGGGGTGGAATATAAAAGAAACATAAATGCACAAGTTCATGATCCTTCAATCTCTTGCTATCCATCATCACCTTGAGAGTAAGCCATGCTAAGTGCTCACTCACTAACTCAGGAAGTTATGCGTGGTAGATAACGGAGTGAAACAGAGGTGGAGTCGGTGCCCTGGGCCAAAACTCTCGAAGCCAAACACGAGCGAGGTCGCTAATTAATAATGAAAGTCGGGAAATGGCCGGGATATCCCATCCGTGCATGAAATTAGGGCTTTATCTGGAGTCTCCAGGCGCTCGGTCCCAGGGGACGGACTCGTGGACGCAAGTATTAACAAACAAAGAAATCTCGAAAACAGGGGCCCTGGCTAATCACCTTTCCATCCTCTACCCCATTGTACTGATGAACAATACCAGAGTGCCGGGACAACAAGATTCTACGTCGTGACTGATCACGGATGGGTTGTAAATCCTACACATTTCAATTCCATCCTTTCCTGTAAATCCCTGTAAACGTTGCTTCCTGCTCAGGTGCACGCGTTCCGGCCTTGGGCTCGTCTGTGCCACACAAAAGTCGGTGTCCCAAGGAACCGTGTAGCTGAATAAAGTCCTGTGCCTAAGAACTCCCCGAGCTCTCTGCCCCTTAGTCTTCCCACAGCCCGGCTGCCAAGCCGACACACATTTTCCTGGCTGCGTTTCAGGAAAGTGCTGCTCCGAGCTGAAAGATGGAAACTTCAGCGGCGCGTTTGCCTGGATACAATAAAACACACACAAACACAGGGCTGAGTGATTCAGAGTGAATCGCACAGGGTCTCCTTTATCGCACAGGGCTTAGCCTCTGGGTACTTTCTTTTATCAAGCCTCGGTAAGTATCAGTTCCAGGTGATTAAAAACACTTAACCCAGACCTGAGCCTTCAAGGCTCCAGCCTGTCACGACACATGCCTAAAAATGCCCCCTAGCACTAGAATCCAACACTCTCCATAAGGAAACACGTCAACTCCGTGACTTTTTTTTTTTTTTTTTTTCCTTGTTTGGACTAAGTGAGTCATTCCTGCCTTGGAAAACAGAGTTCCCTTCTTTTGCAAGAGAAAAAAAACAGAGAGAAGTTTCTCTCTAGTGTGTACTGAAGAGGAGAGGAGAATGTCAGGAACTTGAACAACCAAGGCAATGATAAACAGGAGATGAGGAAGCTTTATACAGGAGCAAAAAGGATCCTAGAAGACCAGAACGAGACATCTCACCGTGTCAATAAACCCTGAAGTCTGAAAGGAAGTGCGAGGGTCTGACGTCTCGATACGAACCAGGGCCCATTAAAAACACACAAAAAAATGTCAACCCTGACCTCAGGAAGTGTTATTATTCGTAATGTTGTTGTAAGAAGTGGCACGCTTTGATCATTACACAGATTTGCTGGGATTTACCACAAGCAAGGGAAATCCGTATTATTTTTTTTATTATGGTGTCTGTTGAATTCTGGGTTCTGATTGGCTGTAAGGTCTGGACAAGAGTAGATGTAACTACAACTGGATAAAAAAAATATGACGTGACATTCTTTAATGAATAGTAACATGTAATGGTTGGCAACCTGCTGTGTTGTAAGAAATAAGACACGCCAGGAGGAGTGTGATGCAGCATGCGGTGCAAGCGAAGTTAGTTCCAGGCCCGAACCGAAACCAGTGGAAATTTGGGATTATGTTTAGTTTTTCCATCCTGAGATCATAATTTCTACAAAAGAGAGACAGTGTAAGTCTGTCTGTCAGGGAGAGAAACAGAGAGAAAGAGAAAAAGAGAGAGAGAAAGAGACCCGCTCCTCTCTGTGTTTAACTTGCGCCTACATCCAGGAACCTTTCATGCGAAGAAGTTTTGTTAACACTACAACCACAACTCCAACTCTCTCCAAACACACACCGTGCGGGCTCTACCATGTTGCCATGGCAACATCCACATGAGCCATTATGTCATACTGCGGTGGGCCGCTCTTTCCTGCTGAGGCTTTTGAACAGGACGCTCCAAATGTACTGTACTCTATGCTGGAACGCCATGCACATGTTCTTCCACAGTGTTTAGAGATACTAAGGTTCACCCCGAACCGAGTGTTTTTTTTTCTTTTCTTTACTTTTCATGCAAACATATGAACCCAACCCAAAAACCAAGGGGGAGAGACAGAACTGGAAATGGGCACCATGATGACAGGAAGAAGGGCTTGCCAGAGGGGCGTGTCTAGACCTTTTACTACAAAGTGTAAGTTTGGTTACACCAGATGACATTCTTGGGTTGAAATCTGGGGTGGGGCAAAAATACCCACTCCCAACCAGAGAAAATGACATAACTCTATATAGTGTAAGAAGTAAGGGGGTCCCTGGAAAGAGCATTTAGCAAGCAACACCAAAAAAAAATCATAACTAACCTAATACTAGACTACATCCCATATTTACATTATGGTATTTGTATTTGGCTTATATTTTTGTCTCATTATACAACTCAGCAGTTGAGGGTTAAGGGCCTTGCTTAAGGGTCCAACAGTGGCACCTTGGTGGTTGGTGCCAGAGGGGTGTCTGAACCTGAGACCTTCCTGAAAGATCTTGATTAGTTTCTCAGGCTACATTTTAAACCAGCGGTTTTCGAGAAAATACCACAATGATAAGGTAATGGAAACATAGCAAACCTTTATTAATTAATTAATTCCAGTAATAATGAAGCTGGAGGATAACTTATCAGCTGGTAAAAATATTCTATCAATCAGTGAGTGTTTGGAAATTGGAATTTTAATGTGAAAGAATGTGAAATAATTCTCTTTAGTGTTGTCTACCTACTAAAGTTGCTTTTGCGTGCATGACTTTAGAAGATATTGGACAATGATTGCATTTTCCAGAACTTCCCCAGAATTTACTGTATAAAGTATTTTATCACAAAATTTAGCAACCATCATATGGCATTAATATAAGCACTGAATAAATAAAAAAAAGAACAAAGAGAGAGAAAAAGAAATGCTCATTAAATTATCATTTGGGTGGAATGGAAGCGCAGTGGGCCACGTTGACGCTTCATGGCTCCTGAGCCTCCGGTTCGATCCTGAGCTCCCATCACTGTTTCTGGAGGTCCTTTCCATGTCTGTTTGGGTTTCCTATGGGTTATTTGGGTTTCCTCCCAATAACATTCACTTAGGGGATTACATCCTCTAAATCCAGTCTGTTCCAGTGAGTGTGTGATGATCTAGGATCCCATCCAAGGTTCCTCACATCTAGTGTTCCTGAAACAGACTTTGGATCCACCACAACCCTGACCTGGATAACATGCTCACTAAAGGTGAAAAAATAAGCAAAATCCAAGAATCAGAATACAGTTTCTCTTGGTTTATGCAGTGATTGTGTTTTAAAATGTTTTTTTTTTTTTTTGTATAGTGTTGAATTGAATTAAGACGACAGAGCTGCTAGCTCCACCCATAAGTACAATTAATTCCTGTTGGTACTAAACATGAGTAGATTGAACCTTTTATACTGGTCCGATTTTTCGAGTGCCAAAACTTCTGTGACTTTCTTATAGCCCTTTAGACACACACTGTAATTTTATTTTTATGTGTGTCTGATTCAGTTATGGCCATGGAAAAAAAAAAATGGAAAGACCGCCTGTTCTTGTAAATCCGGAGGAGCCACACACATCCGCTCTGGTCACCATGTGTCACGGCAAACCTTCTCAATCAGCGATGAACCGGCCAACAGTACAGCTCTCACAAGGAGACCCGACGAGAGAAGGGTTACGACTCATGAACCTCATTAGTGAGATACCAGCATGTACGTATCATTAACAGACAATTAGCACGGTCATGCTAGCGTTGCCTGTGCAGGATTCCTCGCCCATGTGCAGGCCCGCAGCTGTCTCTGCTCCCTCAGAAGCTCTACGTTTGATCTCAGACACAAAAGTTTGTGCTGTGATACAGTATGTGTCTGCTGTAAACGAAAGCAGAAACAGATGCTGCGCTGGAATATAAAATGATGTCACTGAGCTAAAATAAGCGAAGGACACCCCTGAGCCTCGGCTTAGGAAATTCCTTCGACTGTACGTGGACTGCTGCTACACAATTGAAATGAAGTCAATAAATCTTTCTTCCAAGGTCCTGTCTGGGAAACACCCACTTCCTCTGGCTCGCAGAAACGAGGGAGCTTGTGGGATTTTATTTTATTTTTTTGGAGAAGCGATGTGAAAACTCCATGTCTTGGAGAGAATCCTGCTGTTAAAGCGTGACACCCTCCTTAAGCGTACGTAAACTCATCACCGCTCGGAAGCTAAGATGGCATGAAACGGTGGAGAAATGTTTCCAATGAGGCCTGGTGGAGCCGCTGAAGTAAACATTAATCTTCAGCAATGAAGCAAAGAGATGGATAAGTGCAGAGCAGAGTAGAGCTAATGCAGTGGCTCGAGGTGGAGAAAGACTAAGATATATGCATGTTTGTTCGATTCCCAGGTGATGCTGTAGCCTCTCAAAGCCAGGGGTCTAGAGAGAGCAGGTTGGCCGAGCTCTCTCAGAGGCATAAAGGACAGGAGGCACTTAGCACTATTCCATCAATCGCAGCTCTATAGATTCTCACCTCCCAGCTCCACCCTCTGAGTGTGATATGCCACTCCCAACGGTACTATGTACTACACCATCCCAGTAGTATGAACTTATATCTCATATGGAACAGTATGTATAAACATACCTTTGGTAATCACTGTGGTATCAATATGTCCCATGATATTCACCAAAATATGGTGGTACACACTATACCATTGTACCCACTGAAGTCCCATATTACCTACCATGGCACTCTATAAAGTCTTATGTTGCCAAAATGGTAATGTCTGACGTAACCAGATAATACTCTGGTATGTACATTATGATATGATAGGAAAAGTTCTGGAGTCCTCGAATTGATCCTGATCTCAGATTGTTATCAGTGTGGACTTCCTGAGGATCTGCCTTGGGTTCCTCTCAGTTCTCCGGTGTCCTCGCACCTCAATAAAACATACAGGTCAGTGCAATGGCAAGTTGCCATTAGGTGTAAAGGAGTGTGTGTGTGTGTGATGCACTGGCACTCCATCCATGGTAATTTCCAGGATTTGTTTTTGTTTGGAGGGATAGACCCTGGATCCACTGAAACTCTAATCAGGATACTTACTGAAAAAGAATGAAATGAATGCTTGCCAGAAGGTTGTGGTGGCTCTGTTTGGGTATTGCATGTACAATATACTAACAACAGATTTTTATTTCTTTCCCATAACTGCAGAGTCATTAGAAGCAGCAGCGCTGATTGAGCTCAGCCATGATGTAGCGCTGGATTCAGGACTCGAACCCAGATCAGTTATTCATCATTACTACTCAGTAAGTATTTGTTCTATCAACAAATTGAGGATTTGTAGTCCTTAAACATTCCCATTTTTGAAGTTTTCAACAATGAAGATGTTTCTTTCTCTCTAAACTCCTTTTCCCCGTGACTGATGCTGTTTACTCCTAAGACGGGTTGGTCTGCTGGAATCCATGGAATGTCTGCAGCAAACATTAAAAACAATATACTCGGCTTCACAGGGGTGGAGCGATATGAATCAAGCCTTGTTTTCAAAGTAAGCACCTGCACCTTTTTTTTTTCTATTTTATATTCCATCTGGAAGATGTTAGAGGAGTACTCTTTCTCCTTAGGCGTGGCATGATTCCCCACCACCCCCTCCTTTTTTTCCCCTACCCATCTTTCCACTTTTCTTCTTGCTGTCTGACACGTCCACCAATGTGGAATGTGTAACGGCTATGTTCGACTGTCACGACAGGACCGAAGTACAGAATACCATGCCATACCTCGTGCAGCTCCCTGGAGCTCATTGTGCGTCCCTGAAATTTATTACACAGAAGGACAGAGAGAGAGGCGCCATGGCAGTTGATAGTGTCTGTGGGAAAGACATCCATGGCTGTTAGAGTGAAAGTAGAAGACGTGTCGAGTAACGTGGGAAGATTTTAATATAGACATTATTGTTATTATTTTAAATGTCCTTTTATTACCCGGGTAGCACACCGATACCAGCCATGCCCTGGTAATCTTTCCAAGCAGAGCATGTAAGGTCGGATTAAAAATGAAATAGCCCAGTGTGTTCTGTATGAGCATCCCCTCCCTGGAACGAGTGTCGGAGAGAGGAATTTTCCAGCCGAGCACTAAAAGAGGTTGAATGTGACCTGGCTGATTGCACAGCCTCATCTTTAGCCAGTGCAGCAGAAAGAGAGAAAAAAAAGGAGAACAAATGGAGCAAGGGAGTGCCGAGGAGTTCAGCCTATTGTGTAACATAAGACTTGCTCAATAAGGAGTTTGCTCAATGTAACTCGTAGCCAGAGGGCAGCAATTAGGGCACGGTTCAGGCTCTGCGTAGCTGAGGTTGGAAAAACTGCAAGACGAGATATCTAAATGAGAGCAGTTTATGTTCATGTATTTTCTAGATGTACAGGCTTGTATACAGTAAGTATTCACCACTTTCTTTTACCCCCCACACACACATTTTAAGGTGTTCCAACATGTGGGAGTGAATACTTGTGCATTGTAAATACCTTGACTGTAGGCCAATGTCACTGTGAGTGTGACACACCAGACGGCGGTTCACCCCCTCACCCAGTAAGAAATACTCCAGTTTAGCAAGTGAGTGCCATGGTGATGGGCATAAACCCTGCTGTTGCCTTGGAGGTGTTGTTTAAAGTTATGCTTCAGGTGGAGTCTTGTTCGCTTAATCAACAATCGCATTCGCGATCTGCTCAGAAGCAGCAGCAGGTGGAGATTAAAGGATTTAAAGCATTTAAAAAAAATAAAATAAAAAAAAAGATTAGCCCAGTGCAAAATAAATGTTCAACTCAATGTTTTTAAAAATTGTAGCAACAACAATGCTAATGCTTCACGAGAAGATAAAACAAATGCTACTTTTTTTTTAAAAAAAAAAAGGAAAAATAAATAAATAAATAAATAAACTGTTGCTTCTTTTTAGTATTAATACTACTGCGCTGTTGCTACTCCCACTAATACTATTGCTATTGCTGCTTTAACTCATATTATTGCTCGTACTACTATCACTATTACTACAAACAACTTCTAATACTAATACAAGTTATGATACTGATGCTATTGTTGCTGCTAGAACTTCTAGTGTTACTTATATAGCTACAACTACCATTGCAACAACAACAATTACTACTATTACCGCCACTAATATTAGTATTTATTAGGGCCGGGACTTTAACGCGTAAATTTAGATTAATTAATTACACAAAAATAACGCGTTAAATTTTTTTAACGCATTTTAATCGCACTTATTTTTGCACC
>JAQMYG010000002.1:29790762-29802343 GCA_030014215.1 Clariallabes teugelsi | reverse complement strand
AACCTTTTTTTAGACCTACGATCTGATGACCATGTTACAACTGTGACTCAGAGAAAAGATAAAAGGTAAAGTAACCTGGTACTTGAGTGAATGTGCATGACCTTATGTAGAAAGTATGAAGTCTATCATTGAAATCATCGAGCGTTATTCAAGAACACTGGAGCACTGCAGAGTAGCCAGCATACCTTTGGAAAACATTACAAAGAATGTTGTTAGCAAGGATTTCCATGGAAGAGATGGCGTTCCGAGATAGGCATACATTAGCATGAAAGATAAACACCCTGGCCTTCTGACAATAGATGCAGAAAAAAAGTTGATCATACTGTATGAATGAGTGTAAACAGATAGAGATGGAGATCCCAGATCTCTCTGTTTGTCTTCATAACTGTTTGTTCGGGAAGTGCTTTATCCTGGATAGGGTGGCAGGGGATCCGGTTCCAGGAGTACTTGGTGTGAAGTGGGATATAAAGTGGATGGGATGGTATTATATCATGCACAAAGGCACAAACACACATTCAGTTTGAAACCTGAGTAGCTGAAGGAAACCCACGTGGACACATAAAGATCATCTGCAAACAGTATGTTTTAGCAGATCCTAGCTCTTTTTCCATTGATGCTCATCCAAGCCATTTGCAACGTATCAAGACACCATTCCAGTATTCTCACTTACTCCACGATGGCCGAGCCAAGCAGCATCCATCAAGCACACGTAGAAAGTCAGTTGAACATCAGTCCCTCATCATTATAAAACCACTTAACATCACCAGAGCTTAACACTTCACCCAAGTCAGAAGGGGAAGAGCAGAACTCGCTCTCTCTCTCTCTCACACACACACACACACCTGTTCCACACAAGCTGCAGAAGATCTCATTGTTCTTCGACCTTGGCTGGAAGACAGAGATGTCGATGGCACAAATAGCAGAGCTCGCTTCCAGGAGACGAATTCCTCCAGCAAGCATGAACAGAGAGTGAACTAGAGCCCTGCCAGCCACAATCCTGCTCTCCTGCTCATGCTTAAGAAGTACAGCCTGGATGGTGGTTAGATAAGCACATCCAGTAAAGGAATGATTAAAGGGCCTGGCTTGCATCTAGGGCTTATAGTGCAGGATAAAAATGCATGGCTGTCTTGGCATGTCTAATGCTTTCAGGTGTTTGGATTTGGATTTATTCTTAGTTGTGCTATGGGAAGCATGTGGAGGTTTGGAGAACAAAAATGTAAGAAATTTTGTTCTAGTCTTATTTTTCCCTGATTAAATGCTGTCCAGAATGTGGCGTGTCTGTTTTTGGACCTTATTAATTTGGTAGAGGATGGAGTGCTGTGACTCAAACTGATGCAGAATTATTTCTATGCACCACCATCACCATTTTGAAGGATAAGTAATATTTATTTCATCTATCACTCAGGCATGTTGGATATTTCCCAATGACGATCCTGCATCTCTCAGTCACCATGCACGTGAAGCATTGATACTTGACTTTGCAGTAGGTGAAATGTATCAAATCTTCAATTACAGTAAAAGTCTGCTGATAAACACCACAGCTTCCTGATCCCTCATCAGAACTGAGAAAGATTGAATCCTGAACATTGTTTTAAAGCACTTTAAAGAACACTATCCAAGCTCTCCAGTTGTGATAGAAAAACCCCTGGTAATCCTCTGATGCACTGCTGGTGGTGGCTCCAATGGTTAAGGTTGTGGGTAACTTGGTTACTGATCAGAAGGTTGGGGGTTTGAGCCCCAACACCGCCAAGTTGCCACTGTTGAGCCCTTGAGCAAGGCCCTTAACCCTATATGCTGTGACCTGTAACCTGGCTGACTCTGCACTCTGACTCCTACAGTAACTGGGATCTGCGAAAAATCATTTCATTGTGCTGTAACGTATAAGTGACAAATAATTATTATGATTTTTACGGTTTGAGGCTGAGGATTCCCTCCTTCTTATAACATCACGTGATTCATATATAAATATTAAATATTCTAAAAATAGGATTTCTATTGAGTTTTTCAATGCCCTCCTTGGGTACAGACTCGCACTGGCCATATCTCCGGAACCGGACACGATTCAGTAATAAACTTGGAATAAAAATGGTATTTTAATGCCAGATTTGTACTCTGATTCTCTGTTTCAGAAGGAAATACATCGATATACGCAATCTCAAGTTGTTTCATGGTCACTTTTAATGGATTAAACTTTTAAAGATTGATTCGGACTATACTGTATGAGTATTTGCTGTAGTCACTTTATTTAGATTTTTCTCTTCATTTCAACAAACTTTCTTACACATGCAATATACATTTTGAGAACCATGTATGGTCTGTGTCAATCTTTAATCCTTAGTCCTCAAAGTCTGGTCCAGGTTCTGCCTCTGTACAGTAAACAGTGAATAAGTGACTGAGTCCTATCGGTGGTGTAAAATTTAATGCATCTCTGAGGTTCCCTACACACATGGTGCATTTTCCAGGGAGCGGTGTTTAAATAACCGCTGCTGATAAGACTGCTCCCTGACATTCCTCTACCGTAGCTCTCTCTCCGCGGTGTGGGAGGAACTGAGTCGTACATTAGCGTTCCTCTGGAATGCAAAAAAAAATAGGGCTTCCACCCAGGACATTCCTTAAGGCTGCTGTTACACCTTCGTTCTGTTGCTGAGATCAATGCGGTATCACCTCTCTGTGAAGGGAACAAGGCCCGGAAGGTCAGGATTTGCCTGGATATTCCTGGCTCTGTTCTGGAAGCTAAACTTTCCCAATCATTTCACACCTACCTGTCTTTTTTTTTCTCCTGCTCATCTGTCTCGCCTCTTCAGAAGAGAAAGTGAGTGGAATGTGTGAATTTGAAATGGTCAAATCGCTTCTTATAAATCACAGACAGACCTGCAGCCCCCAATCGCACTCAAACAGGTGTGTGCTAGAAGCGTTTACAATGTTGGTACTTATCTAAAATTTGTTTTCTTTTCTTTTTTTTTTTTTTTTTTACTTTTTTGACACAAAATTGTGTTAAAAAATTTATTTTATCCACTGAGGAACATATCCTCACATTTTATTATAGAGTACAAATAAACAGTTTGACAGCAAAACGCTATAAATCCCATTTTCAAGCTTAGATTCATTCTGTAAATTGTATTCCTCTGGCACACAAAGATGTCCATAAGAAAACTTTAACTGTAAAAAGCTACTTCTTATACTTACTTTAAAAACTTTAATCTGCCACATTTTAGGCAAACCATGGCATGACGCAGTTATAACACTACACAGAAAAACATCACACATCCTGAAAATCCAAATGCATTGTTTCTTTCTGTTACATAATCAGTAAAGCGAATCCATGTCTGGGCAAAATAGTGGCTGCTGTGAGTGAACTAAATGTGTTCAGTGGATTTTTGGAGAATGTTAATGGAGAAATAGCGTTTTGTAAGATTTTACATTACATACTGCAAAAAAAAAAAAAAAAGTTTTTCTGACAAACTGTGAATTTCAAATGAAAATTTGCAAAGACTTAAACATTCACTTCGACATTTACTTGCCATGCCATAGTGCATTCTAGGTAAAGAATTAAAGCGCATGTTTTTAAGCGCATATCCAAGGAATATGAGAATTCACACAAGAAGCAGAGATCCAAAACCACTGTGTGCTTTGATTCCTAGAATCAGGAAAGACATTTCCAGGTGTGTGTGTGTGTGTGTGTGTGTGTGTGTGTGTGTGTGTGTGTGTGTGTGTGTGTATAAGATTTCTTCTTGTTCCACAAACTTCTTGCTAAAGTATGTAAGTGAGGAGGCGTTTATGGCTATAAAAGGAAGGCAGGCGTCGGTGTTCGGGACATTTATTAGCTTGTAAAAGGACTGTTATTCAGTGCTAACTGAGCAGCTTTAGCCTATTAGCACTGTCATTTTATAAAAGTAACACCACAGGGATGTTTAACTATATGTATCATTCTGTGTCCCAGGACTTCTAATAATTATCAATTACGCTAACGATCCATTGCATCATGGGTAAAAGTAGGTCTGTACGGTCCGCAGTACTGAGGAGCCCAACCCTGATCAAGGGCACTACTTGGTGTGAGGGAGAATGGATTATGCATCCTACATAGCGCACTAGCTTTCCATTTAATGCTGCTTGGGCTTTAACCCCAGAACTTGAAAGTTAACAGAGCTGATCTTTATATTATATAGTAATATATATAATATATATACATATATATAGATATATATACATATATATACATATATATATATATATATATATATATATATATGATTTAGACACGAAAAAACACTGCATTTTGTATCTTTTACTGCAGTAATATTGCAGTAATACTGCAGTAATCCTGCAATATAATGCAGTAATAGTTCAAACTCTGAGGCTGAGGATTAGATGCGATCTTGCAGTCTTATTGGTTGGTGAAGACAAATCGTACAGCTGTGCATATTTAAGCACGTCTCAGTTTTACAATGGAAGAATATAAGAGGAAGACGTTATTGTTTTCCTTGCATACACGCTATTTGCTTCTACCTGCTTCCAACGGGTTTCTGTTTGCCTGTGCCTGAAAATAAGATGAACCTGGCATTCTCTAATAAACCAAGGATTCAGAATCACAAACTATATACAATGTAAACAGCTACATTGAGACGCACATCACTTCACTTTAACAGATTTAGGCATTTAGTACAATCCTATATTTCTTGAACCAAACAATAAACATATTGTTATTATTATTATTATTATTATTATTATTATTATTAATAATAATATTAATAATAATAATATTATTATTATTATTATATTTATATATTATAAATAAATATAAATATATTATAAATAATATTATTAATAATAATTTGCTCATGAAACATAAGCAAAGCAACTGTTCTGTGACAATTTCACAACGCATCTTCATGCAATAAAAGTTAAATAAAACTCAGGCGGAGGTCTTTATTGCTAGCCATGCACACTGGCTAATCAAGAGAAATGTTTCGATGCTAGGTGAGGAGGAATAAAGCCTCTTATTTGTGTTCCAGTATGATATTCTTGAAGTGAACTAAAACTTGCTTTTCTTGAGTTAAACTAACTTTTATACAGTAGCTAGTTACGATAATTGCACCTTGCTAATGTTCGAAAGCATGAAACTACTAGCCTAAGCACATGAACACAAACGTGATTGAACCTTGAAAACATAAACAGAGGGAAATTTCCTGACTTCCCAGATTGATGATGAATACTACAGAGGTTACTCATTTCTGTCATGATGAGTGGTAAAGAAAAAAAAAGTGCACTTAGTCTAAAGGCTACTGAAGCACATCGGTACGAGCGCCAAGTGGCTCAAATCCCTTCCTCAGCGAATTATGGATGCCGTTATTGTAATGAGCACCACGTCTCAGTGTGTGGCTCGAAGAGACAACGCAGGAATTCTTCACACTGATTAATGTCAGATGTAGCAGTTGAGGGGAAAAAAAAGGTAATTTCACAGCATTTTGGGCGTGTAGAATTAGGGGCGTCGGCCCTGACCAGGATAATGCGCTTACTAAAAACGAATAAATGAATGAAACATGAATGCTTTCTTACTTAAGTGTATGAGATGCACGGTATAAAGCAATAAAATAATATATTTCCTCCACATTTTTCTTTTCCACACTTTCCATAAACCGTACATTTCTACATCTGCTTCCAGTGTCCAGGCAGAACTCTACACACACACACACACACACACACACTAGGTGTTTTCAGCATAACCGTTTCTCAGTGACTGATAAGTAGTGTATTTCTTTCCATTTTGGAGCAGGTTTTAATGGTACAGTGTGCACCCGGTCATTGGAGCGATGGGAAACGTGACCCGTGTACAATGGCAGGAAGCGGAAACTGTAAGACAGCCCTTGTGAAACAGAGCGGGCAGAGCGACTGAGGTTGTGGGAAACGAGTTCAAGCTAAATCGTTCATTAATTTCTTGTCAAGACATCAGTATTATATCATAATCAGGTCATTCTGGAAGAACTCGCAGCAGCTCAGAAGGTCACCGGGACAGACCCGGGCCGTGCCTGTTCGCTGGGTCTGAATCAGAGTGCATTGGATTATTTTGATTTGTTTGTTGTTTGGTTTGAAAAAGCCTGAATACGGCCAAACATTCTTGCTTTTTCACTGGCCAGAAATACGTCGATGGAAAATGTGTGTAACCACTGAAATCGCAAAAGCACAAAGAAGTTTGAGTCAGCACTAAATAATCGAATAAACAACTCCTTTGGAACTTGTGTATTTTTGTTCCTTGATCCAAAACTTCATTTCGAAAGTTCTACAGCTTTGTCCTTTGGCTCAGTTAAACAGCGTCAATCTGATAAAAACCCAAAACGAACGGCCTTGGTACTGTACAGTACCACGGTGGTGTAGTGGCTAGCACTGTAGCCTCTCACCTCTAGGGGTTAAGGGTTTGATTTCAGCCTTGGGTATGTGTGTGTGTGTGTGGAAGTTGCATGTTCTCCCCATGCTTGGTGGGTTTCCTCCGGGTACTCCGGTTTCCTCTCACAGTCCAAAGACATGCAGATCATGCTAATTGGCGTTCCCAAATGGCCCGTTATGTGTGACCTGTGATTCGTGCCTCGTGCCCAAGGTCTTCTGTGATGAGCTCCAGACCTCAGTGACTCTGTACAGGATAAGCTGTATAGAAAATGAACAAATGCTCTGTTTTGATTCACTTGCTGCAGGTGAGTCGATTTAGAATCGAATTACTAACTAATTACTGTGCAATTTGAAGACGTCTGAGACCAAACACTCTAAAGGTTTAATCACAGACACACAGCGTTAGAGTGTTAATATTACTGCTCCTATGGCTTCAGGGCCTCATTAGCGAGCACTCAGGCTGGCTCGTGTCCTTTTAACCACTTCAAGCACATAATGGAGGGGGAACATCGGTGCAGTGCAGCGTTAGCTTACATGAGGAGCACACAGCGGAGACCAAGTGTCTCATAACACCGAGGACAAACTCAAGAGGACAAAAAAAGACAAACCGGATGACCTGATATTGAAATATATATGTATATTTTTAAAAGGCTCTGTCAAGTTTTGAGTTGCAGTGCATTTTATCAGTTTCTTCCAAATGCTAAATTTACCAAGTGGTGCAAAGTATCAGCCTTCATCAGCCTGGTGTGATACAGGGAGAGAGGGGTTAGGGCTGTGCTCAAGGGCCCAACAGTGGCAGTGCTGGGGCTTGAACCCATAACCTTCTGATCAGTAATGTAGAACCACTGCTGTCTCTTTCAAATAAGCTTTTTCTAAGGATTCAAATGGGTGCATTTTGATAAAATTTTATATTTTTTAACTAGTATTTAAAGATTTCCTACAGGACTCTGACCTTGATTTAAATTAAATGACTGCAGTAAGTTAATGTTTCAAATGGTAACAATTCTTTTAACCCTAACTGATGCAATGAGGAATTTCTCACACCTTAAAAAAGGTACTTTATATCAGAAGTGTCAGATTATTGTCCTGCATCAAGCAAAGAAAACAACTAAGGAGATGAAGAAATGACAGGAATTGTGTTAAGAACCGTCCAACACGTTATCAAAATCTGCAATTAAAGTGCAGAACCGTCAAATTCACCGAAGAAATGTGATCAGAAAATACTGTAAATACATCAGAGATCACGTAAACACTTGGTGTTTAAAGTTGCATGGTAAAAATGTGCAGTAGAAATGAGAGCTTAAAAGTGATAATAAAATGCATTTTACACACACACTGTAACAAGAACTCACAGCATCGGGACTAATCAGCTGTGTGTCCATAAGAAAACCACTTGTTTGAGGAATCTTAACCCCTTTGTACGTCTTAGGGATGAGCTGGAGAAGACTTTATTGAGTCGTTCACTCTCTCAAGACGTTGAATAAAGGTTGTTGAAACGATACCCCAGCAAGTCCACATCATAACCCATGAAATATTATAGTGTTAATGAAAACTGTAACAATTCTCCATCGTGCATACATCATACATCAGCGCTGTTGAATTCTGGATTCTGATTGGTCAGAAGGTGTTGAGTAATTTTCTGTAACAGCAGCTCTGACAATAGTGCAGGTTTATATTAATGCGCTCGCACTGAGACGTTACACGATTAAAGGAGTGTCATTCTTTAATAAATAGGAAAATAGTTCTTATATAGTATAAGAGGACTTAAACACTTTAAGATGTGCAGTTATTGAACAATAATCAACTTTAGAGAGGGGTTCTCCCTCTGTGTTCTCCTCCCTGCTGATAAGAAAGTGTTTTTTACTCCCACTGCTGTTTCAGTCATTTCGGAAGAATCTGGAAATCTGGAAACCACATGAGTTATGAATCCTGAACCACGTACTGAGACAGGTATCTCTGCAGCAGGGTGTGGTGAGAGAGAGAGAGAGAGAGAGAGAGAGAGAGAGAGAGAGAAGGCATGATGGAGATAAAGACCCAAAGAGATGGAAAGACAGGAAGGCAGAAGGCACGAAAAGCAAATAGGACAAATAGAATGAGAGACAAAGAGACAGAGGACAGTGTGGATAAATAAGCGATAAAGAAGGAGATAAAAGAGAGAAGGGTGATGCGTGGAGAAAAATGAAGAGAAGGAGAAAAGAAAGCAGAAACTGACAGAAATAAAAGGAGAACCAGAAAGGAGAAGAAAAAAAGGAGAGATATCCCTCACCATAACCAACTACAATTTAATATCACCATTGTTCTGATAGTTGTTGTTATTGTTGTTGTTATTGTTGTTGTAAATACTGATGGTGTTTTGTTGTTGTTTTTTATTGTTTACCTACTATGTTATTCTTTTATATCTAATATGTTTATAAATTCAGATTGATGTTATTTATAATGTAATCAATGTTTTATAATTGCTTTGGCAACAATGTTTCTGTTGTTGTTGTTAACGTTCATGCCAATAAAGCTCTTCTGAACTGAACTGATAGACAGACAATACACGTAGGAAAGATATAAAAATGAGATAAACAAAGCGAGACAGAGAGTGAGAAAGGGAAGGCAAAGGGAAGAAAGAAAGAATCAGAAAGAGAAGAAGAGAGAGAAAGAAGAGAAACAGAATTATAAGGAGCATGAAAAAAGAGAGAGAGAGGCAAGAAGAAAAAGAAGAAAGTGGGATGTAAGAAACACAGAAAGAGGAAGAGAATTAATAATCCCCTGTTATTAAATGAGAGAAACAGGAACAAAAATGTAAAGAGAAAGAGATTCCTAAACAAGCGAGGTGAGAAGATGGGAGAAAGGCAGGCAGATAGAGAAAGAGAGAAGGTATTGAGAGATGGAAAAAGGGCAAAATGAAAGATGAGAAGGAGAAAGAAGAGAAAGACAGAAAGGGAAGGCGACTGAGGGAGACAAGACAGAGAGAGAGATACTGAAAGAGAAGGAGTAAGAGAGAGAAAAAGACCAGATGGAGAGAGAGAGAGATGGAGAGAAGCAGAGAGGGAGGTGATGCCAGGCAGGTTCCTCTGTAAGCCAAAGATCAGTGATGGAGGAACCTGAATTAATGGAAATAAAATGTGGTGTGGAAGTGGAGCGTAAAAGAGGAGTGTAGAAGAAGGAATGTACAAGAGGAGTGTAGAAGAGGAGTGTGTGGACCTGGATGACCCTCAGAGGAAAGAAGCTGCAGCTTTTATGTAAAGCAGTGTTGTGTGCAGCGCCAGCTTCCCCCCGGGCGTCGGCTCACATCTCAGTTCAGCACTCAGCATGCCCAGGCCATGAGACACAACCTCGCAGTGACTCATCCCTAAAACCCTCACGCCGAGCCCACACTGAGCGTCTGAGTGTGTGAGTGAGAGAGAGACACACACACACACACACACAAATAAAAAAGAACATATTATTCCTGTTTTTCCCTTTAACAGGTTAATGAGACGTCTGAGGAGTCAGCATGGTGAAGGTGGCATCAGAACGTAGGAGCACTCGGGCGCTCCCAGTGTCACTCGGAGAGAACAAAGTCTGGTGTCTAAATCAGGAGTCGGGCTCCTCTGTGGCAGAACCAGCTGATGTTTCTCCCACAGCCCGGGCCACGCCCTTTCCTCACCTGACATTTCCTCTCACATTTCTCCTCTCAATCTGACTTGCACTCTGTGGGCGTGTCCTAAATCGTTCGGGCGTGTCTTGAACCATCTGGGCGTGTCCTGAACCCTGAACACAGCAACTGCTTGATCCAAAAAAAACTTCATCACTTCCTAGAAAATGGTTTAAATCAGGAGCCAAAACAAACAAACAAACCCAAAAAAAGGAGAGAGAGGTTAAATTTGTTGGTATGGAAGAGCGCCCCCTGGAGAAAGACCGCTGTAACCGTGCACTCTCAGGGACCAAAAGGATTCCTCGAGTGTTCTTTTTAACATTAAGGGTTCTTTTGATCTGAAAACAAGGCAAATAACAAAAAGCGTTTAAGCTTTAATGAAAGGTTTTAAATGTTTTTCCTAAGAAGTTTAAAGATGGGTCTTGGCTCTAGTATAATTTTGAAGTTCTTGCGCTGGACCACTTCTGTAAGAATGTCAAGAGGATTATAAGAAATGGTGAACTCTCGGTTCCTAGAGATAGGTAATGATTCTGGCCTGCTAAAGAGCTTGCTTTATTTTTTTCTCAAACAGAACCATTGCAATTTACACAGAACCTTTAATGCTTAAAGTTTAAGGGTTCTACAGTAGATTAAACTTTTTTTTTCCAAGGACAAACATGGGGCAAAAAGGAGAGCTCTGAACACAATTTAAACACTGTGTTTCTAGAAGGTTCTAGAAACTTATTATTTAAAGCTTTAAAATTCTAGATTTAATTTGTGACAAAATAAATGTAAGCCTGGTGTTTATTGGATGTCTGGGGGTTCTAGCTTGATATTGATGTTTGGTTCTTGGAATCTTTTTATAATGAGCATCTCATTTTTCTCCTGGTGAGGCAAAGCACAGACATTATGAGTGCTAGATTTAGCTCGTACCTGCAAGATAATACAATTAAGTCAGGCATTCGGGCACCATTCTTTCATCATGGGGTTCTGACTTGATTTGGGGGTTCTACCTGGGACCATTTGTAGTGGAGTTACTGACAGATGTACACTAGCTTAGCTGTTCTAGATATAACTTGTTCTTGTTAACAAAATACATCTAAGACATGCGTTATGTTTGGTTCTACTTGGAACCTTAGCTTATTTTATTCCTAGATGGTCACAACAAAAAGTATTAGAAGCTCTTATTTTAATTTATACTTGGAAAATAACATGTTCAAGAGGTTCGACTTGTAACATTTTGTTGAAAACGCATCACTTTTCCTCTCGGAGGGATGAATCTATCTTTGTATCCAAATAAAAAGGTTCATTCAGCCCATAAGGAATACTTAGCATTCTAAATTTAATTTAATTTAACGTTCCGAGGTTCTACTGTATTTGAACCATGATTTAAACATGAGTTTTTGGTGTTTGGATGCTTAATTGATTAAAAGGTTCAGCTTTGAATACCAGTCTTTAGGCATTTTGCATAGACTGACAAAGTAAAGAGCCTTAAATTCTGGATTTGGTGTTCATGGCATGTTTTAGGGTTCGAGCCTGAATAAGAGTCCCAGGTTTAACGTGAGTTTGAGGGAAAATGCTTAAGGTCAGTGTCGA
>JAQMYG010000002.1:29745175-29758391 GCA_030014215.1 Clariallabes teugelsi | reverse complement strand
AGTGACATCGTGTGTGTTCAGTTCTTTATTGCTGGGCTGCGGTAGTGGACAGTGTGAATGGTTTTACTGCATCATACTTAATACTTTTACTTGAGTTGATTTGTGAAGAAGAAGCGCTACTCTTACTCCGCTACATTCGGCTACACTTGACTCGACTGGCTAACGCTAATGCTAGTTGTTAGCATGTTTCTGGCACCAGAGCTTTGTGGGGCTCAAGAAGTAAACAATACATCATTCATACTGGATTCAGCACCACTTATTTAACCAATAGGAACCTAATCTCTACCAACAAATGGTGATAAATCCTGTCTAATACACCAGGAAGTGAAAGCGTTCTAATTCTTTATATCTAGTTATACAAATGCATGTTTCTGTGCTCAAGGTTCTACACAGAACATCTCGCATCGACACAAACCAAAGAACCTTTAATACTGTAGTTTTTTATTGTAATTTTAAATAGGGCTTTGTTTATACTGTTTTAAAAAAAAATAATAATAAAAAAACATTTCATGGTTGAAAAAATAAGACAACAACTGACCCCTTAATGTTTCTATATATTTGATATAAACTTTTTTTTATGAAGAAAGATGCAGATATATCTTTATTTATTCATTTATTTATTATAGCAAAATGTTAAATATCTCCATCATACATTATTTTTCTTTATGAATTAATAATAATAATAATAATAATAATCCCAGCTCTCTTATTTTTCACGTTGCTTATTTTTCCTCCACGTCCTCTTCCCCTGAATATCTTCTCTCACATCTGTTTATTAACCTCTTTAACAAATTATAAATTTTTTACATTTCTTGTGTGTATGCAACAGAATTTCTACTAACTTGCAGAAAAGACGCAGCTGTCTGTGAGAACTGTACACACACTCATTCACCAACACCACTTACACGTTACAGGAGCTCAGCTGGGAGTTATTGTCACAGTCCGTACAGTCCTGACCTCGCTTCAAACCACAAGTTTCCACAAGTTTGGGCCATTAAAGGAGTTCCTGGGAGGCCGGCATTTGGAAACTTGAAGCTGTCAGTCCGATCATGGCTTCGGTGTACTGAGGAAACTTTCTACCTTGATGGTGTCCAAGCTCTAGTGAAACACTGGGATAGGTGCGTTAGTGTAACAGGAGATTATATAGAGAAATAAAAGGAGTTCTTCATCTCAGAACTGAGTTCTGTTATTATGAACAATCAAAAGTCCCGGTTTGACTTGAACACCCTACACTAAGCAACACTTTACCTGCTGGAATTTTGACATTTCCTTATATAATATTTATAGCTATGAATTTTTTTTGTTGCACAAATATACTAAATCACAAGTTCCAGCACTTTAAGTGTGATTTATGGTAAGTAATTAAAGTCTGTTTTTAACGTAACAACACCAAAAACAGTGTTAAACAGCCGTTATGATTGCATCAGACTTGTAAAGAAGTGAAATCCATAATGAAGAGCATCTGCTGTCTTCTCAGTACAGGTGCAAATTTTCCAGTAAAACAGAAATGATGATCGCTGATCCAGGATCATTTTCTTCTGTTCTATTTAACCACAAAAATCAACAGGAACCTGATCCTGAATCTGCTGTGTAGCTCACAGGCACTTTTTGGCTCGAGGTGTGGGAAACAGAGCAGCGTGTCCGGTGTGCCGTCCGAGTCTCAAGGTCACCGTGCAGGAATATAAAAGGACACTCGTGCTGGGACGTCGCACTTCAGCAAGGAAAATGAGAGGACTTTGGGTTTTGCTGGCTCTGTTTGTGGCCGTTTTTGGCAAGGAGACCTTCGAGGGGTAATTTTGTATTTAATAATGGTCACTAATGACATATCTATAATAATAATAAGAAGAAGAAAAGTTATTTTGTTCATATAGTGTTTATAGTATTAATACAGTACATGTCTAAATCATCTGAAAATGTTTAGTGCTATTAATAATAAAGTTACTTCAGTCAGTTTGCATTCAATACTTATCGTGATCCATTTGTGTGGCAATTCATGTATGACTCCTAAACCTTTTTATTTATTTATTTATTTATTTATTTATTTATTATTCATTTGTACAGTATATTTTATATTTTTTTGGGGAAAAAATTGCCATTCCTCTATAATCCTTTAGGTTGTGTTCTAAACTATTCACACATTGACATGCAGCACAGCACCCTTTTCCAGTTGTAACAAATCCTAAATAATAATAATAATAATAATAATAATATTGAATTGGGATATTTTTTTTTAAAATCATAATACTAACAGAATCACAATACAAATCGAAATTATCGATAACTTACTTATGATAATATCGTAACTGGTGATCCCTGGCGATTTTGGCCCCTAATTAATAATGTGTAAAAATTAAAAAGAAAAAGGTATCATGATGATTGCTTTGAGCAGGAACATCTCCTGGACAGTTTCTAGACACACTGATAATAGCCGTGACTGATTAGACTTATGTTCTGATAGACACCAGGTCCTTCGGATCACTGCCTTAAATGAGGCCCAGCTCGATCTCCTGAGGGAACTCCATGAGAAGCAGCTTGGGGTAAAAATCCTAAATAATTTTCAGAACATCCGAGAGCTTTTTAAAGAATATTTAGAAGCTCTAGAACTTTGTAGCTTCACAGTATACACTAGTCTAATATCAAAGATTGCAACGCCTTCGTATGTGTGTGTGTGTGTGTGTGTGTGTAGCTGGATTTCTGGATGGAACCCGCCGACGTGTCGCTGCCTATCGATGTCCGTGTTCCCTTCCACAGCCTGCAGGACATGAGGGCGTTCCTGATGTACCATGAGATCTACTACGATATCATGATCCAGGATCTTCAGGTAGAGTCGCGGTTTCATTTACTGTGTTTTTCATGATTCTGTGCTTTGGTAAACCAATGTAAAACCTTCTCGCTCCTTCAGGATGTTCTCGATGAAGAGCAGCGTGAGATGTTGAGAGCGAAGTCTCTCCAGTCGAGAAGCACTGATGATTACAACTACGCCAGCTACCACACGCTAAACGAGGTCAGTACCCCAGCTGGGTCGGTAGTGCGGCTGCCAATCACAGGTTTATATTCATGTGCTTGTTGTAATATGTTAGCGTTGCTATGGTAATGATTTGTTCATAGGGAGTAGTATAGAGAAGACCCCCACCCCATCATGTAGATTTTTTTAAGGAGATGTTTAACATTTATGGAAGGAGTCTCCAGTGTCAGTATTAGGAGTGAAGTTATAAATAAAGTGTTATAGATTGCATTAAATGTAACTATACATTTGTTAACAGTAAACTCAACTTCATTCCAGATCAACAGCTTCATTGACCAGTTGGTGCAGGAGAACCCTGGTTTTGTTAGCAAGATCGTGATCGGACAGAGTTACGAGGGACGTCCACTAAACATCCTAAAAGTGAGTCCATTGACAATATTAGATTATTTGACAAAAATAAGATTATTTGGATTTGCATGTTTCACATCTAATTCAGTTGCACATTGGTTGGTATAAAGTTTGCTGTTCAGCTGAATTCACACCAACACTGATGGGTTACGATAAAAGACGTTATTTTTTTTCTTCTGTAGTTTAGCACTGGTGCTAACCGACCAGGCCTCTGGATCGACACTGGAATCCACTCCAGAGAATGGGTGACCCAAGCTAGTGGAATCTGGTTCTCCAAGAAGGTCCGTTCTAACCATTTCTTGCTCCATCAACCAACGCACCTTCAATAGCATTTCAAACCACTTAGCATGGAAACAGTTTAGCATTTAACACTGCAATCGATTTTTTTTTGCTTCAGATTGTGACGGATTACGGACGTGACGCAGAGCTGACCGACATCCTCAACAAGTACGACATTTTCCTGGAGATCGTCACCAATCCCGATGGATTCCAGTTCACCCACACGAGCGTGAGTGTTTAAAGTGTCAAAGATGGCACAAGATGACACACACACAAGGTCAAGGCATAAAATTCTTCGTTTATAAAGATGTGTATAAGCAACCAGAGAAGCAACTATTGCCTGTGAAACTTACAAGATCATGGCTTCTAGTGATAAAAAATAAGATGTATATAAAAAATCTTTATGATTGTATGTACAGAACCGTATGTGGCGCAAGACGAGGAAGCCCAATCCTGGATCTAGCTGCGTTGGAGTCGACCCCAACAGGAACTGGGATGCTGGATTTGGAGGTAGTAAGAGAAAACACATACTGTATATATATCCGTCATATGTGTGAGCAAAAGATTCCAGCAATAAAGGTATCTTCCTATCCATTTGTTTCTCCAGGTCCTGGTGCGAGTAGTACCCCTTGCTCAGAGACGTACCGTGGGCCGAGTGCTCACTCCGAGCCTGAGGTCAAGGCCATCGTGGACTTTGTTAAGTCTCATGGCAACATCAAAGCCTTTGTGTCCATCCACAGTTACTCTCAGATGCTCCTCTACCCATACGGCTACACCAAAACTCCTTGCAAGGACCAGGCTGAGTTGGTGAGACTTCCAAACCTCCAAACCTCCTCTTATATACTATAAATAGTCTTTTTTTTCCCGAATGTGATCATGTTTTCTTTTCTTTTCTTTTTATGTAGCATGAGCTTGCAAGAAAGGCCATCACGGAGCTGAGCAGTCTGTATAACACTCAGTACAGATATGGCAGCATCATCACTACCATCTGTATGTAGTTCAGATAATTATCTATATTTTGCACTGCTGTGTAACTATAAATGTTACTTCGAGATAGTTTTCTGTGCATCTCAGATTATTGGCTAGGACTAGCGTCTACAACCCAGCAAAGTAGTTAAAAATGGATTGGACAAATTGGAAAATGGACCCAAATTCTGAATTTGTCGATCGGTTTATTATTTTTAACTCAGCTATATCTAATGATTCCTTGCAGACCAAGCGAGCGGTGGCACCGTGGACTGGACCTACGAACAAGGCATCAAGTACTCCTATACCTTTGAGCTGAGAGACACTGGACGATATGGATTCGTCCTGCCAGCCAATCAGATCATCCCGACTGCTCAGGAGACCTGGTTGGCTCTCATGACCATCATGAAGCATGCCAAGAACAACCCGTACTAAACCAGCAGCTCGACTCAACTCATGAGGAATTGCATGCCATTGAAAATAATAATAATAAAGTGGTGATTGTCCAATTGGCTGTGATTTCCATTAACATTTACGCAAAGAAATGGGAAAACTATGATCTATAATAAAATTAATTTCTTATAGGAGATTAATCAACACTTTCTGACGAATCAGGATTGAGAATTCAACTGTGGTGTCTTCAATCTTAATGCTTAACTTACTGTAAATAGTCGAATAAGGCTTCTAGACCCTATCTAAACCCCAGAATTTATGAAGTACTGTAGAAGATCATGCCAAGCAAGAAACCCTTACATCCACACAGAGCATCTTATACATCACATATTGCACCTTTCTTCATTTCTTCATCTTCTTTTTGCTTTTCTGAGTGCAAGATAAATGATAGAAAAGAGAGTAACTTCTGCAATTTGATTTGTCTTGGTGTTATCTTTATAGGGGTCGAAAACGGAAAACAGTAGACGTATATTTTGACAGTTTTGAAGTAGCAACAGCAGTAGTCGCTATGCTGAGTACTGGTCCACGAGGGATTATTTACAACAATTGTGGTGTGACAAAGGAGAATGGACCAAGGAAGAAATAAATAAGAGTGTATAACCACTTAAAATGTAATGCACTTTGAGGCAACTCTCGAGCGGTGATGAGAGCTTTGATGCATCTCTCGCTGGTCCTTAAATAATATCCCTGGAGCAGCAAATCTGGTGTGGTGGTGGTGGTGGCACAAACGGTTATGGTACTGGATCACTGATCGGAAGGTCAGGGGTTCAAGCCCCAGAACCGCCAAGTTGCCACTGTTGTGTCCTTCAGCAAGGCCCTTAACTCTATCTGATCATGCGCTCTGAACCAAGCTTACTAAATGGGATATAACCTCATTTCTGCAGCATCATTGGGTTTGGGGTTATTACCTGCAGCTTATGCAGCAAGGTGAGGACAAGAAAAGAGAATGAGAAGAACAGTAATCAAAGAGCTTTATCTATAAAACCTGAGATCCTGCTTCACCTCTACAGACTTTGACAGTGACACAAACTCAGACCTAATCAGTTATCAATCTCACACTTGTGAATAAGAGAACCTGTCTTCTACTGAAGACGTGTGCTAGTGTTAGTATAGCTGTATCACAGCTTTGTTACAGTAAAAACACGTCAACTTCCTTCATTTCATTTTCGTTTCTCACAAGAACAGAAACTTACAGTGATGCAAAGTGACTCATCTGGAATATTTATTCAACCACGATGGGTTAAAAAAAAAAGGCTGAATATCAGCACACATTCACGGTTGTATATAAGGGCCGTACCAAAAGTAATGCAAAAGTGGGTATCATTTTTTTGTTAACTGACGAAAAGGTACTCAACATAGTATCTATCACAAGCCATGCATTGCTGAACCCAACTCTCGAATCCTCTTTAAGGTGGTCTCCCATTGTATGGTTTGCCATCATTGCTGGTTCCCCTTCTTTAAACTTCACATTGCTCTTGTGAATGGTGTCGTCTCCATATACGTTCTGTAGCGCAGAAGGAGTCTGGAACAAAGAAGATTTTTAAAAAGAGGACTTGAGAGTTAGGTTTGAAGACAGCACAAATGCATCACTTGTGATGGAGGTTGTGTTAAATGTGTTAAGAACATTTGTATCAGTTAATAAAAGAAAACATTTTGCCTACGTTTGTGTTACTTTTGGTACAGCCTTGTATTCGGTTCTGTATTTAAGTCATATTGCTCTAGGTGTTTATCAGGTATTTATTAATGCACAAGTACAGCGATTTAGTAAACATTTTAAAAAAGTTTGACAACGCTCTTAGGTTTTATTTTACATTACTTCCTCATGTAAAAAGACATCCTTCTTTTTACATATACAGGATGTGCCTTTCAATCGATGGAAACATGGCCACAGTGATGCTTACTCTTTTCTTTAAGTCGCATTTGATTTAAGAAGTCTTTCATAAACTGTAATTAGAAAGTAGTGTTTTCTCTTAATTGTATGCCTGGCATTAGATCGCTGGTTATAAGACACAATATGTCAGACCGACTTGACTCGTTAAAAAGAGTCGCTTTCTGTTTGGGAAAACACTGAAGACCCATTAGGTTGCATTTGTTTGAATGAAATGTGGCAGACCTGTTCCGATTCTGTCCTCAAAATACGGTGGGTATAGAAAATAAAATAATTACATTGTGTTGTTTTTCACCCCAAAATGAATACAGACAGTCTTTTTTATCCAGCTGTATTTACTCCAAGTACAGTAAAAGATATAACACCAACATGTCAGAAAGACAAATTAAAAGAATAAAAAACAGAATCATTTCGATTTGGAAACGGCTCACCCAATCCTAAAAATTACTTGTAAACTCAATCAGGTGAAGCTAATCACCTTCTCAATGGCACACAAAGCCATTTGACCCGTGGTCATTTTGATTAGTTCAGCATGAAAAGCTGGAGCATTTCAGTCCAACTGACTCATCTATGATAGTGGCAAAGCACTATCAAAAGCTTTCCAGCGATAAAGTTGGGTGCAAAAATGCTTTATCACTTCCTAGAAGCATAGTAAAGTGCATTATTAAGAAGTTGAAAGTATTTGGTACAATACAGACCCCCGTGGATCAGGGCATCGCTCCAAACTGGATGAAAGAGCCAGGAGGAAACTGGTCAGAGAGGCTACCAAGAGGCCCACAGCAACTCTGAAGCAGTTGCAGGAATCTATGACAAATAGTGATCATGTGACAACAATATGAATATCAATAAAAATGATATGTCTGGCGGAAACCCAATACAGCTCACCATTTAAATAAAACCATTCCTACCGTAAAGCATGGAGGTGGTAATATCCCGTTATGGGGGTGTTTCTGTGCAATAGGGATTCTCTGGTTCACTTGAATAAGGATAGAAGGAAAAATGGATGGGGCAAAATGAAAAATCTGCTGCCTTCTGCCAGAGAGTTGTCAATGGGAAGAAGGTTTACCTTCCAACATGACAATAACCCAAAGCACACACAGCAAACATGACCCCACAGTGGTTGAAGGAGAAAAAAAGTTAATGTCCTTGCATGGCCTTCTCAGAACCCAGACCTAAAGCCAATTGAAAATCTGTGGAGAGCAATGAAGCCTGCAGTCTACAAGCCATCAAATTTAACTACACTTGAGCAGATCTGCAAAGAGGACTGGGTGAAAATAAATACCTGACATGTTGGTGTTGTATCTTTCACTTGGATGTTTAATGTTGCACTGAGTAAATTTAGCTTGATATAACAAAAAAAAGTGTGTCTTCATTTCAGGCTGAAAAGCAACAAAATGTGATTTTGAACGGGGGTTGTTTTCTGTACCCACTATATATCAAAATATAACGATGTTAAAAGCTCTTTGTTTGAGGAAATCTCATGAGCCATGAAGGTCTGACTGAAAGCTTTCATTGCGTGATGACTGCAATCAGGTCTACAGCTACTGTAGGCTACGTCAAGGCCAAGTACATCAAGGGGGTGTTACATGATAGGTTTCCTGTTGTAAGGATGATGATGATGTTGATCAAAACGACATGAATGATGATGATGATGAAGAGGATGAGGATGATGATAGGTTATCTCCAGGGCCGCCTGCTCTGTGACTGGGCGCTCCCCGAGTTATGTCGACTATTCCGGGCACTGGAGACTTTTGTGTTAGAGCTGTTGGTGGACATCCTGCTGCTCAGACGACCTGGAGTGAGACAGAGGACACACACATGGTTAATTGGCTATATCTAAAATATGAATCTTTAATTTGTACTGTTTTTTTTTTCTTTAATTTCTCAGTTCAAACTCTGAACTGGACGACTCACTGCTGGTCTCACTAGAGGGAATCAGGACCTCTTCCAGGTAGTGCTGGACCTTGTTGAGGTCCTCGGATGTGAAACGCCATTTGTTTTCTGCTGGCTGCGGCGTCCGATGTAGCGCCGCGAGCTTACGGCGCAGATGTCCTGTCAGAGACATGAGACAGGTGGTGGGAAAAGAGCCGGTGCTCATTCCTTCTGGGAACTTTTGCGCGATCACTTTCAAGCCTTTGAGATGGGGAGGAGATAAAATACAAGGTGTTTGATTTGTGCTTCAGATTTAAGGAGATATACATGTATACACATATACACTCATACACTCACATACACATATATATACAAGGACTCACCTCCGGAAAGCATAAAGAGATTCTCGAAGCCCCTCCTGCACATGGTCGTGGCCGCCTGGCTCGCTATCCTCTCGTCCTCGTCGTACAGGATGATGATCTTCCCCTGAACATTTCTCTGATCGAGTGGTTAAGAAGTTTAAAATATAAAAATGCTCATTAACTCTGTGACTCTTGTGAACTTATAAGACTATAAACCAGCACTGGACAAGAGACCAGGCTGGTGGTGAAGGATACATATGAAAGCACTTCCTTGGTGTAAGGATTCATCGTCCTTAAGAGCATTGTGTAAGGATAACTGTGTGCTGTACAGAGAGAGAGAGAAATCAGAGTGTTTATACAAAATTTGATTTTTATTTATTTTAAAAACCAAAGATGCTGTGTCACTGACTGGGAGCAGGGATGTTTGTTCACACATATATGTTAGCGTTATTGAGGAATAAAAGACTTCAGGAAGTGCGGTGGCAAAAACAATAATCAACAACATGCTGGTGTGATGAGGTGTTCTTCCTGTTAACCCCAGTACCACCTGCTGGAGTGTTTTACTGTCATGTGTCACGTCTTGCCCATCATCCGTTTGTTTACCTTTTTTTTCCCACACTGTCACTTTCCCCACGTGCCCATGTGTTTCCACAGCCTGTCATGTATCCTCTCCCATGCCCCCGTTTCCGCCCCGTCTACCCGTCTACCTGTTTCTCATTCCTCCACTGATTATTCCAGTGATTTAAGCACGCGCTGCGCGCTGCTCAGATCGCTAGATTATTGTGTGTCTTCGTACCTCGATTTTCTCAAGTTTATTTTTTCTTTCGGATTTCACGTTGCCAAGCTCGCTTTGTTTCTCATTTTCGCTTTCGGTTTCTCGTTTCGGATTTGTTTGCCTTGCTCTTTGATCTCCCGGTTTTGATCTTACGCTTCCTCTTCTGGTTTTTTGCCTCCTCATCTACGTTTTTGGATAAAACGCCTCGCTCTTTGATCTCCCGGTTCTCGAATCTCCGCTCTCCCTTTTGACTACTCCCCCCGCTTTACGTTTTTGTTCTGACACTTCGCCGCCTGACTTTTGGTTCCGACTCCGCTTCCGCTCCTCGACCACGCCCCCCTCAGCCTGCTGTCATCTTCCGCGTTTGGATCCATCACGTCCCGCACCACCCCGTGACAGAATAATCCAGCCACGACATGGATCCAGCGGATTTTGACCGCATGAGAGCAGCACTGGAGAGCCAGGGCGCTCTGCTCGGAGCACATCAGCAGGAGCTGCTCACTACTAAGCAGTCGCTCGCTGACGTCACAAGCCAGTTCCAAAGGCTCCGACTCTCTCCAGCGCAAGGCGGAGCCTCTAGTGAGCAACGAGAGCCACGCCTCCCCGCCCCCCCCACCTACGAAGGAGATCCAGGTACCTGTCGCTGCTTTCTCTCCCAGTGCTCACTGATCTTCGAGCTCCAGTCCTCCACTTTCACCACTGAATGCTCCAAAGTGGCATACGTCATCACACTTCTCACAGGACGAGCCCGGGAATGGAGTACCGTGCTCTGGGATGCCCATGACCCTTGCTGCTCTAATTACGAGAGCTTCGCCCAGGAGATGAAGAGGGTGTTTGACCGTTCATGTCATGGAAGAGAGGCTGGACGTAAGCTGCTGAAACTCAAACAAGGCACGCACTCGGCCTACGACTACGCCATCGAATTCCAGACCCTGGCGCTCTCCAGCGGGTGGAACGACCGAGCCCTGTGTGATGTGTTTCTGGAAGGCCTAACGGAGGCACTCAAAGATGAGCTGGTCTCCCAAGAGCTACCTTTGTCTCTCCAGGGGCTTATAGACTTGGCCGGTCGAGTGGATTCACGTCTCCGCCTTCGCAGATCTACCCGGGGTTCTCCACCCAGATTTTTCCCTCGACCCTCTTCTCCAGCCGACACCCAGGATGAACCCATGCAACTGGACAGAACGCGCATCTCTCCAGAGGAGAGACGACGACGTCGAGTGGAAGGGGCCTGTTTTTACTGCCTTAAATCAGGTCACCAACTCAAGAACTGTCCAGCAAAAGGAGGCGCCCTCTAGTTCAGCTGGGAGCACTAGAAGGCTTGACTCCAAGAAGGCTCCCAGACCAACGCTGCCTGCTCCCCGTTTTCCTCATCTATGAACCGCACACCCACGTGGTACAGGCGCTAGTTGACTCAGGATCAGACCGCAACCTTATCAACGCGGCTTCGGCCAAGGCTCTGGGTATCCCCGCATTGCCTTTGGAGACTCACCTCAAGGTTCAGGCCCTCGACGGGAGCCCGCTCCCATCTATCACCCACAGAACCCCTCTCGTCAGTCTCAGGATCTCAGGCAACCACACAGAGCGGACTTCGCTATTTATCATGGAGGGATCTCACGCTACGATCGTTCTGGGACTGCCCTGGCTAATCCGTCACAACCCGCAGATAGATTGGGAGAGGAACTCGATTTTGGCCTGGAGCCCATCATGTTCCATGACCTGCTTACGAGCCGCAGCCACACCGTGCCCCGGGCCCAGCCCCAAATGTCGCGCCACCCTCTTTGCCCCCCCACCGCCCATATGATTGCGCCATCGACCTGCTCCCGGGCACCAGACCACCCAAGGGCCGCCTGTACTCGCTGTCACCCAAAGAATGCGAAGTGATGAACCGATACATCACGGAGTCGCTCGCGGCAGGGATCATTCGCCCCTCCTCCTCCCCAGCGGGGGCCGGATTCTTCTTCGTGGGCAAGAAAGATGGATCTCTTCGCCCGTGCATAGATTACAGGGGCCTAAACGACATCACTGTCAAGAACCGCTACCTTCTCCCACTAATGGCTACCGCCTTTGAACTCCTTCAGGGAGCCAGGATATTCACCAAGCTGGATTTACGCAATGCATATCACCTCGTCCGCATTCGGGAGGGAGACGAATGGAAGACGGCCTTCAACACCCCAACGGGACATTACGAATACCTGGTGCTCCCCTTTGGCCTGACCAATGCCCCCGCAGTCTTCCAGGCCCTTATCAACGACGTTCTCAGAGACTTCCTCAACTCCTCTGTATTCGTTTACCTTGACGACATCTTGATCTTCTCCCGGGACCTGAAGGAACACAAACACCACGTTCGACAGGTGCTTCAGAGGCTACTGGAGAACAATCTGTTTGTCAAGGCAGAGAAATGCGAGTTCCACTCCATGACCACCACATTCCTCGGTTTTGTCATTGGCCCCAAAGGCATCAAGATGGAACCAACCAAGCTCCAAGCTGGCCCACTCCCACCTCACGACAGGAACTCCAGAGATTACTGGGCTTCGCCAACTTCTACCGCCGCTTCATCTGGGGCTACAGCTCCATAGCTGCCCCCTTAACGACTCTCACCTCTCCCAAGAACCACTTTCACTGGGATCTGGACGTAGAGAAGGCCTTTACGGAACTCAAGCAACGACATGATACCCACATGATAATAAACTACACCCCTGCTCCTTCTTCTCGCACCGCCTAACGCCCACTGAAAGAAACTACGGCATCGGCGATCGTGAGCTCCTGGCCATTAAGCTAGCTCTGGAAGAGTGGAGACATTGGTTAGAGGGGACGGAGTTTCCCTTCCTGGTCTGGACCATAAGAACCTCGAATACCTTCAGAGCGCCAAGAGGCTCAACGCTCGCCAGGCCCGATGGTCCCTGTTCTTTAGTAGGTTCAATTTCACCCTCTCCTACCGCCCAGGATCCAAGAACGCCAAGCCAGACGCCCTCTCAAGACAGTTTTCCGCCACTCACGCCATCCGCGCCAACGACACAATCTTGCCTCCTACCTCCTTGCTCGCCGCCGCAGAACTCGACATCGAGACCAAAGTCAAGCAAGCCCTGACCCTCTTTGTCCCTCTCTCCCTGCGTCCCCAGGTCCTGGAGTGGGCCCACAGCTCTAAACTCTCCTGTCACCCTGGTGTAACCCGCACCTTGGCGCAAACCCAGCAGCGATTTTGGTGGCCCACACTTAAGGAGGATGTCTCCAGCTTTGTTGCGGCATGT
>JAQMYG010000002.1:29716248-29733371 GCA_030014215.1 Clariallabes teugelsi | reverse complement strand
GGACTTCAACCTCAAATAATAATAATAATAATAATAATAATAATATCACTGATTACATTAAAGATCAGCAGATTATTTTTTGCTTTAACCTTTTAACTGTTTCTACAAACTCCTGCTAGTTAACTCTATGACTGTGAGAATATAAACTAGTGCTGGACTTGAGACCAGGCTGAGGGTGAAGGATACATATTCGAGGACGTCCTTGGTGTAAGGATTCATCGTCCTGGAGAGCGTCGCGATGGGATAACTGTGTGCTGTGAATGTGGAGAGAGAGAGAGAGAGAGAGAGAGAGAGATCAGCGTGTTTGTAGGAAATCAGAATTTCACTTCATTTTGGAAACGAGGACACCGACTGGGCGTGGCCATGTTTGTCCACAATATACACTGACTGGGCGAAAAAAAAAAGTCACCACCTGAATTAAAAGGATCATATTTAAGATTGGATAATTAATGCAGTGATTAATACAGTTAAGCCGCAACAAGTTATTTAACCCTTACTGATCCAGGAGCTTCTCATTTCTTACACAGACAAGACACATCCTGTGGGCGTGGCAAAGATGTTAATAGTGAACTTAAGAGCATTTCCACACTCACAGTGCGAAGAGAACTCAACGGACTGGGACTAATCGGCTGTGTAGCTTTAAGAAAACCAACTTATCAATATGAAGTCAGCTGACCACCTGAATGTACTGAATCACCAGGTTTATCACATGGAGGTTTTCTTCTTCCCTGATGGCACGGCCAGTGAACAGTGAAGTAGTGTTTCGGGGAGCATGAGACGTCATTTTCACACATGGATCGTCCAGCACAGAGTCCAGACCTTAACCTCAGTGAGAAACCTTGAGATGTTCTGGAGAAGACTTCACGCAGCGGTCAGATCTCTCGCATCAGCAATACAAGATCACGGAGAGAAATTAATGCGACTCTGGATTGACATAAATGTAGTGACGTTGCATAGGCTTATCAAAAACCATGCCACAGAGAAAAGTAAAGCAAAACAGATAACAGATAGATGAGATAAAGAAAACAAGAAAAGAAAGAAAAAAAGAAAGAACAAAGAAAAAATACACAGAAAGCGAGGAAGAATAAAAGATTGAGAGTGATCAGGAAAGAAGCGGGAAAATAAAAGACAAGAAAAAGTACAGAAAGAATGAGAGACAGAAAGAAAGGAAAGAAGAACTACAAAAAAGAGAAAAGAGCAAAATAAAGAGATACAAAAAGAAAAATAAATACAAAAAAGAACAAAAGAAAGAAAGAAAACACAAAGGAATAGCATGGGTAATAGAAAAAAAGAGAAACAAATGAGAAAAACAGAAAGACACAAAGAAAGAAAGGATGGAAGAGTGAACACAGAAAGAGCAGAAGAACAAAAGACGATAATAAATAAATAACGAGAGAGAGAGAGAGAGAGAGAGAGAGAGAGAGAGAGAGGTGCTGCGTGTGCTCACCGCTGATGATGTGGCACTGCTCGTACAGCTCTCGGTCTCGGACGTCGAGCAGCAGGTAGGGGCAGTCTGGGTACGGGCGCCGGGCAGCACACGGGACGCTCGGAGGGGGCGGGGTCACGCTCCTCACCACCTCCTTATCCAGATCCAGCTCTCCTACACCACTGATCACACTGAGGGCACAAACACACACCCTCATGGACGGGGGGAGGAGGGGGGAGGTGGGGGTAAGGGGTAGGGGGGGGTCTAATTACACTGGGGTCAGGTGGAGCAGAACTGAGGGTCCTGGGAACAGCGCTGTATCTCAGGGGGCTCCGTATGGATGTACAAAGGAGGCTGAGGATAACGTTACACACTTTTTTTTCTATTCTTATGACAAAAAACAATGAATGGAACCATTACAGTTTTGTAAAAACAATAAAAATATGATACGCTGTGTGAGTTCTTGTTTGTTGTGTAAACATCATGATAAATACTTTCGCGTTACCTCTGAAGTGTGGATCTGGGGGAAAACGCCGCGTCGCTCGGCTCGTTGCCGTCAGCCAGCGTGAGAGGTCGAGGACCGGAGTGGGTCGGACCGTCGGTGTGGTCTGGCAGACGATCTCCTCCTGCTGACTCGGAAACATCTTAAACACATGAACACGGAAAAAACCCCAAAAAGAATTAGGAAGATCAAAAAGAGGAGATGAAAAAGTCTTGTAGATAAAAAGGAAAGTTTAATTGCATGATGAGGTCATAAATGATGAGCATGATTGGAAGATGTGTGTGTAGATTAATGGATGGATAAATGGATGCTTTATAGATCCCAAAGGTACCAGGACACTTATTTCCAAAACACTGAAACTGGAGACTCCTTCCATACATGTTCCATAAAAACAATTCTTTACAGAAAACTTCATTCCCTCAATTACGTCCCTTTTGAATGAGCTGTTTGCATTAATACAGTATAAGTCCTGTGATCTGAAGCTGCGCTCCCTCCTGACCAATCAGAATCCAGAATCCAGCAGCGCTGCGTAATAACCATTAGGAAATAACAGACTACCTTCGAGGGGAGGCACGTCGTCCATCATGCTCTCGTTCAGGTCCGACACCGAGGCCACTTGGAGCACCTGAGGAGGGAGAACAATCCTCAATCGGTGACGTAACCGAGAAAATAATCACACAAAACACTCCATATTAAATAAAACTCACCATCTGGGCGAACGTCGAGACTTTGAGTCTCTTAAACACCTCGTCTTTTTTATATCTGTAATCTGAAACACAACACGTTCAACATTAATGTACTGAATTATTATTATTATTATTATTATTATTAAATATCTATTTTGATTTTATCTTCAGTTCGCACCCGGATCCTGACCATCTCCATTTTTCCCCTCATCCTCATCACTGAACACGTCGCACAGATTAAACCCCGTCTCCATCCCGCACCCGCTTCACTCCACCTCACTAAACCTCCGCCGTGAATCCGCCGCCTTTTAATACTGACAAGTTCGACCTCATCGTCTCCTGAGCTGAACACACACACACACACACACACACACACACACACACACACGAGTGACACCGTCACGCCCGGATACACTCGCTAAAACCCCAGACAGAGGGATTACTGTAATCTACAGGACAATTGGTCGCTTCTGCTCCTTTACTGGGTTAAACTGGGGAGTCGCTTATGTGGGAGAAATCCGAGAGGAAATAAAAGACAATGTTTCAGACAAAGCGTCCATTCTGTCAGGAAGACTCGGGTTATCTGGACGGGAAATATCACCGGGGCAGAGTTTCTCTCATTAGCATGACTTAAAAGGTGGCGAGAAAGAGAGAGAGAGAAAAGAAAAGCTCTTGCCTACATACTGTACACTCAGTGAACAACCTGATAACTGGAATACAGGCAAAAAAAAACTACAAATGTAAAGAAAGTCTTATGTGTTTTAGTTATGTGGTGGAGCTACCGCGCTACAAATGCTGCTAACAATTAATTGACCCGTCCATGTACTGTACATTTAGTTTTTGCACATATGACATCACCGCAGTTTTGTTGCATTATACAACTTATTTATAGTTGTATAACAATTTGTTGTTAACGTAGACATCTCCTGTTATACTGAACTTCCAGCTCCCTAACACACAGTATGAGTGCAGATCAATCCCCGTTATCACCCAGATGAGGATGGGTTCCAGGTTCCTCTCAAGGTTTCATCCTATTGCCGTCTCAGGGAGTTTTTCCTTGCCACCGTTGCTCATCAGGAACACTATGCTCTATACACATTTTTCCTTTTCCCTACACATTTCCTTAAACTTCTTTTCATTTTGTGACGCTGCTTTGAGACAACGACCGTCGTTAAAAGCGCTATATGAATAAAATTTAAGTGGGTCGACAGCACTCTAAGAATGTACAGTTAAACCTTGGATCGTGCGCATAATTCGTTGAGGAAGTATGCTTCTAATCCGAGGCACTTGTATATCAAAGCAACCTTTCTCATAAGAAATAATGGAAACTCAGATGATTTGTTCCACAACCCAAAAGTATTCATATAAAAATAATATAAAACAACGTGATCATGTGACACTCGGCAGACAAAGCGTGTACATACTACAGTACTCGTATATCAAGACCTCAATCCTTTATCAAGGTCAAATTTATTAGAATTTTTTTTTACAATTGAGTTACTCACAATCAAAGGTTCCACTGTACTGTACTTTAGAGTGATTAGCAGGGGTTAGACACTGAAAATCATCACTTTTCATTTCATTTTGTTTCATTTTATGTCTGTGTCTTGAACCGAGACTTACTTCTCCTGAGCTCCTCCAGACGTTCCATGTACTTTGTCAGGCTCAAACCTGTAAAACACACATCGTGGTTTTCCTCAAAACATCTTTAACACACACCATGTTTGATCAAATCCCTTTCAGAGGGTTCAGAAACAAACAGACGTTACCTGTATCGAGTCTTGTTTTAACATGTTGGTATTTGGGGTTCGAGGGGATTCTCTTCTTCAGGTACTGAAATAAACAGCAGAAAGAGCGAACATTAAGAACTCAGGCGAGTGAAACGACTCTACACAACCCACTGTGGCTCTTAAATGTTCGATTCAATATTAATTCGATTTGATTTGTATAGCGCATTTAACAACGCTCATTGACGTAAAGCATCTTTACAGACTCAACAGAAAATGATAGAAATGTGAGAAAATCTGAATGAATCAAAATGATCAGATGATGAGACTCGACGGGGATCCCGTCCTCATCCGGGTGATAGCGGACAGCAGGGATTCATCTGCAGCCATACTGAGTGTTGTCATTTATCTGATGAGGGATCCAGGTGTTAGATGAAATTTTAGATTAGAGGTGAACTTCAGAGGAATTCTTGTTAAAGGTCCTTTATTTCTTTACCAATTTAACACACAGCTCAGAGCTCCCCCAAAGTGTGTGTGTGTGTGTTAATGCTTCAGCTGAAATACTCCTCAGATAATACTAGAGATGGGGAAAAGGATGGTGCTGAACCGGCAACTTTGTGGAAGAAATGTGGTCGTAAAAGTAAAAAAACAACAGTAGAAATCAGAGCCATGTTTAATGGTGAAAGTAAGAACATTTTCACACACACACTCACAGGATCGGGACTAAACAGCTGTGTGTCCATAAGAAAACCACTTGTTATTGAGACTCATCAGAGAAAAGGCTTCTGTTTTCTAGGGAACATAAAGATTGGACTTTAGAGCGATGAAAAAAGGTCATGTGATTTGATGAGTCCAGATTCCAGAGTGATGGGCGTGTCAGGGTAAGAAGGGAAGAGCATGAAGTGATGCTCCCATCATGCATAGTGTCCACTGTACAAGTCTCTGGAGACAGTGTTATGATCTGGGGTTGATCAGTTGCTCAGGTCTAGACTTATGGGACAACGTTGTGGGGCAATAAAATGAAGTCAGCTGATGACCTGAATGTACTGAATTACCAGGTTATCACATTGTGATGGTGGTCCTGCAGCCAGCACCTCTCATTATGTTCTTGCTTGACTGGGAAAACGAGACCAAAAAAAAAAAAGAAAAATCGCTTCACGATCACCACGATCAGCTCCACTGCTCGTTTAAGAGGGGCGGGGATCCTCAACTTACCAGGACTGGCAGGAAATAACCGTCTACCATCCAGGTCTTGGGTGTCTTATTCACCAACGTCTGACCGTACCGGAAACTCTTGTCCATGGGGTATGTCGCAGAGGAAACACCAACGTCACGCTTCGACCGCATCCTCGAGTTTCTCACCTTCAGTCTCAGTCTCAGTTACCAGAAGTAATCATCCCTTTCACCCGAGGAGGCCATTTTGTTAATAATAATAATAATTTGTTTTTCCCCAAACTCTGTCTCCTGGTGTCTGTGTTCTGGCTTGCTATGCTCGAGTGTTTCTTTCCTGATGGCACGGCCATATTCCAGGACTAGTGATAGAGTGTGAACAGAGTGGTTCTGCGAGCATGAGGAATCATTTTCAGACATGAAAATGTGTGTCGTAATTAATGCTAAAGGTGACTGAATGAAATCATAGAATGTGTGACTTTTTATTTTTTTGTGTTTGCATTTAAGGTTTTAAAAGAAAGTTGCAGTTCCCCTATGATCCTGCAGGTGGTGCGCTCTTAAATATTCACCCATTGCCAGGCAGAACAGCATCCTGTGTGGAAGGCGCAAATTATCTTGTGTTTCTAGTTTGGTATTTTGTATAAAGTTTTAAAATGATAAGAAAGCCTAAAAATATAAACTAAACTAAACTCCATTTATTTTACTCCAATTCCAAATGAGGCATTTCAGTGTCTATGTAAATGAGCGACCCCTGAGCCACGCCCATCCAGAGAACAGCAGGCGTGACCAATGAACTGGGACGGGGCTCTTCTTATATGAGGTCACATTGGGGTAAAACAGCTAAAACAAATTTTTTTTAAAAAGGACAAAAAGCTGGGATTTTTTTTTTTTTGGTCACATTTTTCATTTGTTTGTACACACACTCTCACACCCACACACACTGGAGACCCATCTGAATGTCTAAACACAACCAAAAAGTGAATTTTGCTCAACAGGTCCAATTTAAAATGCATGACATACTGTATACTAAATGCTCCAACTCTTCGAAGGGGAAAAAAGATATTAATTAATTCATCTTTTATACTGCTTATCCTGTACAGGGTCGCATGAAGCCTAGAGCCCATCCCAGGAAACCTGGGGCACAAGCTGGGGTCCACCCTGGACAGTAGAGGTCGAGTAAAAAAAATCGATTCAGTTATGAATTGCGATTCTTTTGTGTGATGATTCACGGATCACCACACTGACTCCAAAATTGATTTAAAAATATACATGTTTACGCTGATAATAGAGATGAACAGGTGGCGCACTCTGAACTATTTACACATTCTCATCCCGTGCGGTAGGAGTGAATTATTTGCTAAGTTTGTTTAGAAATAATAACTATGATGGATGACAGGGAGACGCGCTGTAACAAATTTCTCAGTAACAATTTTGCTTAAATTATTTAGAAGTTAAATGTTAAACTTATGTATTTGAAGTTATTTTGTAGTGTTTAAATGCTGAACTTGGTTTTTAAGTGGGAAAAATAATGTTATGAGGAACGGGCTACATTTAATTACTCATTTAATTTTTTAAAAGGTTTAAAACTGTAACAAAATCGTGGGCAAATTTCATATTGAATCAGGATATTTATAAAATCGTGATACTTAGAGAATCGCAATTTACTTGAATCAGCTTATCGTGATCATATCATATCAGGAGGTGACAGGTGATTCCCTACTGTACATACAGATCCATCCCAGGTCTCACACACACACACACACACACACACACACACACACACTACCTCCTACTCTCCATGTCTTTAGGCTGTAGGAGGAAACCGAAGTACCCAGAGGAAACCCAGCAAGCAACAGGAGAACATGCAGACTCCATGCACACACACAGACCCCAAGGCGGGAATCGAACCCGGACCCTGGAGGTGCAAAGACACATGTGTGGTGATGATCTGAAATCAAACATGAACCGAAATACTTCTTTAAGCATGCATTAATGTTTTAATAAAGCATTGTTTAGTGTCTCATCACTGTTCAGACTCAATCAGGGTCAGACTGCAGGAGGAACAGGGTGAGATTTCAGATCCTCCCTGCACGTGATCAGACACGACCTCCATCAGAGTGCACTATCTAGTGAACAGGGTGCGATTTGGCACAGGGCCGGATCCTGACACCTTCTCTGTAGTATTATTAGAGTTATTATGTACAGCATGCGCGGTGCATTATGGGTATTGTCTAATTACTTGTGGATATTTCTTCTAATCCATGTAAACATGTCTGATCCAGGTCTCAAACAACACCTGCCTGATTAGCTCGGAAATTTTATGTCTTCGACACGACGCGGAACAACAACAACAACAATATTAATAACAAATCCAACCTCTGCGTCGCCCAAACTCCGCTTCGCCGACATCTTTACAGCGGACGCGGCGTATCTTAGCCGGCCCGAGCTAGCTTACAAACTCAAACAGGACCACAGCGTCTGGCTGAAACAACGCCGCTTGTCATTGGTCCGTGCTCTCGGGGATGACCAATCAGCGACGCCGTTGGTACGACGCCGTTATTTAACCTCCGCTGCAGCTAACGTTTGCTGCAGTTGCTAAGCGACGGTTGCCTAGAAACGACAGCGCCACTAAAGGAGCGTGCAACACGAGCCTCCCACGGAGATCACTGCCATGTTGGGTTGCCAGGATTTTACAATATCATTTAAGGACTGTTTTTTTTTTTTGCCCCCTATTTCGCACACTAGAAAATTTATAACATGGTTAATGTTTGTTTAATAACAACTAAACTTGCGTTTAAATTCGCATTAGCAAATACTCAAATTCAGTACTAATACGATTATGGAAAATCCATGTTGGGAGTTTGTCACATCATGTTTCTTTATATATTAGAATACATTTTATGGGTCATGCATTCATTGTGTTAGTCTTTATTACATTTTAATAATGTTAGAGGATATCGAGCAGGAAACACTAAATTGTGGACTGCGGTCCGAATCCAGACTGAGTGACAGTTTTATTTCTCCCCTTATGCCCCTGAGAATAATTAATATACCCATAATCTAGTGCTTTTTCTCATCAAGGTGTGCATGTGGTTATACATCAAAGGAAAGTAGACTGAAGTTATGAACAGTTTTGTGCCAGATAATAAACCAGAAGTTTTGCTGTGCATGAAACTTTTACATCATTTAGATCTCTGCCTGAAATTGAACCTGCACCATAAGTGAATTCAAAATGTTGAGTAAAAGCGATGTTATGAACAGTTATGTGCCAGATGTAATAATCTACTTTAAAATAAGCTACTAATAAGCTATTTATAACTGAACTAAATACTTTTACTGGGATTAGTTCATATTTGCACATGACACTTTAATAAGACACTTTAATAAGACACTTTTTATGCATATTTGCACACCCCCAGTCATTTTTACTTCATTTTTTCTTTATTTACACAAAATTTCAAAATTTTTATACATTTCTATTTTTTTCTATATTTTTCTATATTTTGCTATATTATCAATGTCCTTATTTGTACAGTATATTTTAATTTTATCCTAGTTAAATTTATTTTCTATCACATTTCTTTTTATTCATATTTATTTCTTATCTATAAGTTTTTTTTTTAAGGTCACTGGCGGCCGTATAAGCATTTCACTGCATATCGTACTGTATATGACTGTGTAGGTGACAAATAAAATTTGAATTTGAATATTTTCACTGCTGAAATAATAGCGCTGAAGTGGTGTAAGTGAATTTTACCATGCTGGAGGATCCTTATTCAATCTACTTTTTCAATTTTTTCATCTGTGATTCTCTCTCCGATTACTGAACAGGGAGTGTATTTGGCTGACGATGAAAGAAGGAGAACTTAGTGTAAACAAGGCGTAAGATACTCAACCTTACAGAATGTGATTTCTTTGTATTAATAAGTTAGACAGAGAGTTCTGCTGTACAGAAAGGCACACAGACATGTACGTGGACTTCAACCTCAAATAATAATAATAATAATAATAATAATATCACTGATGACATTAAAGCTAATTACCTCATTTTTATATTTATCCTTTTAACTACTTCTACAAACTCTTCAGGGAACTTCAGCTAGTTGAGGATAATTTTGAGTTTCTATGTCTTTGTGGGTTTCTAGATAAATACCTGGCAACCCATGAGATAATCTAACTTTACGGATCAGCCGGCTGCCTCGTTTGCAAATGTATAATAATAATCAATATACGCATTTTAAACGCGAACTAGAACATCGTGGAATGAAACAGTTTTTGTTTTTTAAATGAGCATTGTGAAATTAAAACTAATTGATCTAGCCACTTTTCTTACTTTGCTGTCTAAACTGGCTATTTATTTATCTGGATTGATTGATCATGCCTGGTGCAGTAACGCATAACGGAAACCCAGCGTTGAATTGTCCTGGACTTGTGAGTAATCTACATTATAAATCATAAATATACAGGGTATTTATTCGTATCAAAGGCGAGGTAGTTAAGTAACATGGCAAAAAAAAAAAACAATCTATATACTTTTTGAAATTATTACGATTACGAATCTATTGTTCTGCGTTCGTTTAATTCTGTCTTGTATCAGCGTAAAACGGCGCCTTGTTTGACAAACCGGAAGTAGATGTTTCAAATGACACATATGTTTTTTTTTAGTAGTTATATGAGATTTGAAGTATGTTTTTAAATAGATAGAGATACAAAATGGCGTCTGTTTTGGTAAGCATGCATTTATCTTTCTTTCCTGATTGTTTTTGCGTGGTTTCTTTAACCGTTGCAAACGATTCAGTTCAAAATATGCAGTGATTTTCAGTTTTAACTCGTAAAAGGTATGTTAGTTTCGCTTAAAGCACTAGAAAAGTGTGCTCGATAACTAGTTTTAAGCTCTGAGGGGATTTAGCTCATGTTCTTTAACTGTTTTGAACCCTGTGTCGTTTGTGAGTGAACTATGTAAGTCGACTCTTTGAACTGAACCGAATGGTGGGAGTCGATTCACTCGCACGGAGCATATTCTGCCTTATTTTTGTAGATATAAAAATGATGAAACATTTATAGTATACTGTTTTCATGCCAAAATCAAATGTAATTAAAATGTATCCATGGAAACCTGTGTCCAGCGTTTAAACTGTAAAGGATTATTAAGAACAAAAAAGATTCGACTCCTTGATGAGCTGATTTATTGAACCGACTCACTTAAGCGAGACATGTTTCATTCTAAAGGCAGTTTAACACTGTTTTTTGAGGAGTTTGCGATGTTAAACAGCAGCAGGTTAGAATCCAAATCCAAAGGAATTGTGTATTTTATAAGAGAATGGAGTATAGTGCTATTTCGGACTAGTTCATTGATCCACAAGCTGCTTGATAGAAGTTGATTCAGTATTAGAATTACACTTCTGCATGGCGTGAAACAGGTTTTCAGTGCATGTGTGGTTTCGGCTCACAGATATATTCTTGTTTAGGAGGACCCGACACTTTTGAGGCATTTTAAAGGCCATAAAGATGCTGTTACGTGTGCGGATTTCAGTCCCAACAACAAGCAGCTGGGTATGTATGGTAGAGAGAAAAATTTGTGACTTTGCATGTGAATCAGATTGAGTATCAGATCATATCTACAACATCAGGTGTTCATCATAACCATTCCTTTAATTTACTCTTTTATTTTATTGTCTCGACAGCTACTGGATCGAATGACAAGACTGTCATGATATGGAACCTCAACCCCAAATCCAGAGCGTTCAGGTTTATCGGCCATCAGGACGTCGTCACCGCGGTACACTTCTCCCCGTCTGGAGAGCTGCTGGCTTCTGGGTCGAGGGACCGGACCGTGAGATTATGGACACCCAGTATGTAAGTGCCGCATGCCAGATTTCTGTCCCGAACCCGGGCGTGTCCAAAACCTGATCCGTGTCGTCATTTCTCAGCAAAGGAGAGTCGACGGTGTTTAAAGCTCACACGGCCAGCGTGCGCAGCGTGAGCTTCTCGGCTGACGGTCAGAGACTGGTCACTGCCTCGGACGACAAGTCCGTCAAAGTCTGGAGTGTGCATCGGCGGAAATTCATCTACTCTCTCAACCAACACACCAACTGGGTGCGCTGTGCCAGGTATGCGGTCTGTCCAGATTATTAGATACACCTAGAGTACAACGAGAACCGTGAAGGAGCTTTAATAGAGAATATCGACCCAGAATGATTGACTGTTGCATAAGTTTTTTATATGACACCCCGTAAACCCCGCCCCATTGCATTTATTTCATTAATCTTTTATTTGTAAAAGAAGCACTGAAACGTCCAGAAGTGCCTTGTTCATGTGAAGTGTCCATGATCATGGACAGTCAGTTTAAGGACATACAGTAGCAGTCAAAAGTTTGGATTTATTTTCTATGTTCTAGAACAATACTGGATTTTTTTTCTCAAAACTATGAAATAACACTTATGGAATTATGTAATTAAGTCAGTCAGTTGTTATTTTAAGACATGAAGGCCGGCTGTTCTGGAACAGTTCATGCAAGAACAGTATTGTGTCGAGCGCGTTTGTAAAACCCATCAAGCTCCATAATGAAACTGTCTCTCATGAAGACCTTCACAGGAAATCAAGACCAAAACTGACCTCTGCTGCAGAGGAGACGTTCATTTAGAGTCACCAGCCTCAGAAATCACCAATTAACAACCAGCACCTCAGATTAGAGCCGTTATGAAGCTTTACAGAGTAGAAGTAGCAGATATACATCTCAATATCAACTGTTCAAAGGAGATTATTGTGGATTTTGAATAAACGCCTTCAGTATTGTTTTACAGTGTAGACAGAAATAAACATCAGGAAAAACTTTTGACTGGTAGTAATATATAATTTATAATTAAGTCAAATATGTGTGATATAAATCACCTCTGAACCACGTTCAAGCATCAATGTACTTAAATTAGCACAAAGTTTTGTAAAAATAGTAATAAAAAAACATGAATTTGACACTTAACTAGGGTTTTTTATTTATTTATTTATTTACAACTTTTTTTCATTATTTTTTTTTAACAGGAAATGTCGACTGTTTAAAAGCTTTTTGTGTTTTCTTGGATAGACATCAGATACAGACTTTACTTAACAGACCTGAACAGGATTTTTTTAATGAGACTTTTTCTGAGGTAAATTTATAATAAAAGTTCACAGTGTTACGTGGCTGAAGCTTCTCAGTCGTCCAGGTGAGGTAGTTGAGGCGGTTCCTCGTGGCTGTTCAAGTTTGAAACATTTCACTCCATGTCCAAGTGGCTTATTATTATTATTTTTTTAAAATCGGTGATGAATTCTGGACCATGTGACAGTTATGACGTATAAAAACTTTAAAGACGTTCGTGTTCAGGTTTTCTCCAGACGGGAGGTTGGTGGCGTCGTGCGGTGACGACAGGACGGTTCGTCTCTGGGACACGTCCACTCGTCTTTGCGTCAACACTTTCACTGATTACGGCGGGTGAGATTCCTCCCTCTCTCTCTCCCTCTCTCTCTCCCTCTCTCTCTCTCTCTCTCTCGGTGAGATTAACCCCCGATCTTTTCATCTTCTAGACCAGCAACATTTGTGGACTTCGACAGCAGTGGGACGTGCATCGCCTCCTCGGGAGCGGACAACACGCTGAAGATCTGGGACATCCGGACCAACAAACTCATCCAGCACTACCAAGGTACTGATTTCAGCTACGACCTTTTTAACGTGTCGCGTTTTCTAAAAATAAATCCAGACTTTTTCCCTCAACATTCAGAACACAGAACCAAAACAAATCCAGCACGGAGCACAAAGTTCTGGTCCTCACATTCCCCCACTATTCTATATCTCTCTCTCTCACCTTCTAACCTGCATTCTGATTGGTCGAGAGGTGAGATGAGTGCATGATGTCACTTCTGCCGTGACCAGGAGAAGCTCCAGATGTTTAGAGGAGCTCTGCAGATCCGTACCTGCTCTCCTGCTGATGATCTGCTCGTGTGAAGCACCAGGAGCTATCTACTGCAGGTTCCTGATGCTCTGAGTTCCTGACAGAGTTCCTGTGTGTGTGTGTGTGTGTGTGTGTCTCAGTCCACAGTGCTGCAGTCAACAGCTTCTCCTTCCACCCCTCGGGGAGTTACCTGATCAGCGGCTCCAACGACAGCACCGTCAAGATCGTCGACCTGCTGGAGGGACGACTCATCTACACACTCCACGGCCACAAGGTGGAGAACCACACACACACACACACACACACACACACACACTGCACAATTAATCTTACACACATCTAACCGCTGCTAATAGTATTCTGTGTACAGATGTAGAGTTTCAGTCTTCTGGTCTCTCTCTCTCATTTTTCTGTCTCTATTTCTCTTTGTCTCATTCTATCCTCCTGCTTTCTCTCTCTCTCTCTCTGCAACTTTCTGCCATTGTTTGTCTTTCTTTCACTTTTTCTCTCTCATGTTCTTTCTAACTCTTTCTCTGCCTTTTTTGTTCATCTTTCTCTCTGTTTTTGGTGTTCTAACACTTTGTCTCTCTCTCTCTCTGTCTCTCTGTCTCTGTCTCTCAGGGCCCGGTCCTGACGGTGGCGTTCTCTCGTGAAGGAGACCTCTTTGCGTCGGGTGGCTGTGACTCTCAGGTACGGAGAGAGAGTGATGATATGAGTGTGTGTGTGTGTGTGTGTGTGTGTGTGTGTGTGTGTGTGTGTGTGTGTGTGTGTTTCGTCTCCCCCGCGCTGACTGCAGTGTCTCTGTGTCTCCGACTCCTCTGATCTCCAGGTGCTGATGTGGAAGACGAACTTCGACACTCTGGACTACAGGGAGACGATGAGCCGACACAGGAAGCGCGTGACACCGGATCCGCCTCCTCACCTGACCGACATCTTCCCCCGCTCGCCACACCTGCACCATGAGCGCCTCGGGCACCGCGCCGCCGTGGAGGTCGGGCCCCTCGCCGCGTCTCCACCTCTCAGTGTACAGAGTAGATGAGAGATAGTGAGCAGACGTTCACTTAAAACTTAGGGCATCACAATAATAATAATGATGATGATGATGATGATTTATTATTATTATTTAATCTAGATTAGAAAACACTGGTATATTCATATTGTGTGTTTAAAGGACACAACTCCTTTTCTTCTTGTCCACTTCCTGTTCCTCTTTCTTGCTTCCCCACCATCACATCACTTTCTCTCCATCTTTTTATATTTCTATATTTTCTCTTTATTTCTCCTTTTTTCTTTGTNNNNTGTATAGTTTTACATTTTCTCCCCTTTTTTTTCTACTTTAAATCATTTTCTTTCTCGCTGTTTTAAAAAAAAAATCTTTCTGCTTTCTTTAGTCTCTCTTTCTGTCTTGCCCTTTTTGGTGTCTGTCTCTCTCTTTGTCTCTTATTCTTCTCTCTCTCTTTCTCTTTGCCTCTATTTTTCTTTCTCTCTCTCTCTCCGTCATTCTTTCTCTCTCTGTCATGCTCGTTCTAACTCTCTGCTTCCCTTTATGCCGTGTCCATCTTTCTATCCCTTTCTGTCCTTCTTACCCTGTTTTTCCCTTACTTTGTCTTCTCTCTCTTATTTTCCTCCCCACCCTGTCTCATCATCCCCTCTTTTTCTCATCATCTTCCTCTCATTCTCCCCCCCTCTGTCTTTCCCTCCCACCTTTCACTCCACGTCTCTCTTGCACGTCCTTTGTCTTTCTTTCTCCCTCCATGTCTTTCTTTCTTTTTTTTTTTTTCTCTTTTTCTTTTTCCGAGTCTTTCTTGAGAAAAGTTTCTCTTTTTCTCTCTCAACTTCAGCTTGTGAAAATTATCGTTAATATTATCATTATTGTACTTTAACTCAGACACGAGACATCGTTTCCTGAGCTTTCTTCACGTCTCTTTCTTCACGTGTCTTTCTTCACGTCTCTGAGTGTGTAACGAGTGTTTGTCCCTGTGTCGTGTCAGATCAACCCCGTGGTCGCAGACGTCTACACGGCTCATCCTCAGGTGCTGGAGGTGGGAGAGGATCCGTTCTACACTCCGGTGAGTTTTACGTCCCTCCTGTCCAGTCTGTTCGATCGAACCAAACTCACCTCAGCTCCATGAGACTTTCTTATGAACTCGCCTATGAGTGCGTCCACCAGGGGGCGACAAACGCTGTATAAACTCTCCTGTGCAGATCCTGACCTTCTCAGTGCTGCCATCTGGTGGTCATGTAATGTTTATATACTGTACAGTTGTCTGGATGTCCTAATTTTATTATTAGATATGAATATTTGATCAGAGCTCTGAGTGACTGAGTTTCTGTAAGTAAAGCAGTTTACCACACGTCATTGGGACAGTACGTGATGGTCGCGCCGCAGTCAGGGGCGTCTCTGAGCTCAGGTGAACAGCGCTTTCCCCCTCAGCGCGTCGTCCCAGCAGCGCTTTGTAAAACGCTTGAAAAGACTTTTCAGAAAGAGGTGAGAGTTCTAACCACACGCCACCAACAGAGGGCGCACTTCATCTAGAGCCCTTTCCAAACGTTCGCTCACTGGCTCTGTGTCTCACACACTCGCACTTTCTGTCAGTCTTGTTCAGTGTGTGTGTGTCCTGGCATAGGTCAAGTGTGAAAGCAGCATGGGGTAACAGAGAAACACACACACGCACACACACACACATACATACACATGGTGGAAGGCAGAGTAACTACTGCCTCTAGTAGGACACACACACAGTCTGTCTCTCTCTTTCTATCTGTCCATCTATTTGTCTGCCCTCTTTTTGTCTCTTTCTATTTGTCTTTGGTTTGTGACTGTCTCTCTCTATCTCTTTCTGTCTGTCTCTCTTTTTTTTTTTGTCCGTTTGTCCAGCTTTCTGCCTCTCTTCTATTTGTCTCTCTGTCCCTCTCTTTCCCTGTTTCTACTTGTCTCTTTCTGTCCCCCCTCTCTCTCTCTTGTATTTCTGTCTCTTTCTCTCAGTTTATCTGTCTCTCTCTTTCTGTCTCTTTCTATCTTTTTTTTTTCTCCCGTTTTTTCTGTCCCTTTTTTTTTTGTCCACATCTGTCTGTCTTTCTGCCTTTCTCTCTGTGTCTGTTTCTACCTGTCTTTTCTCTTTCTGTCCCCCCGTCTCGTTCCGTCTCGTTCTCTCATTGTGTCTTTGTCTCTTTTGTCTGTCTCTCTCATTGTGTCTTTGTCTCTTTCTGTCTGTCGTTTGTCTCTCCCTTTCTGTCTATGTTGTCTTTCTGTCTCTCTTTCTCCTGTCTCTATTTAGCTCTGAAAGAAACTCTGTTTCTTCATGTCTGTCTCTCTCATTGTGTCTTCAATGTCTTCTCTCTCTTTTTTTCCCCCATCTTTCTGTTTTTCCTCTCTTTGTCTCTGTTGTTTTATTTATTTATTTATTTATTTATTTTTCTTGGTCAGAGTTTCCTCACTGAGCAGCAGCGGTGTGTGTGTGTGTGTGTGTGTGTGTGTGTGTGTGTGTGTGTGTGTGTGTGCGCGCGCGCGCGGAAGCAGGCGGCAGCTCGAAGTCTGACCGCGACTCCTTTTTATATGACTCTTCCTGCCATAACTTCCTCAGGACTGTCCTTTCAGTTCCCCTGTGTGTGTGTGTGTGTGTGTGTGTGTGTGTGTGTGTGTGTGTGTGTGTGTGTGTGTGCGCGCTCACACACTCTGTGGCCGCC
>JAQMYG010000002.1:29701775-29713588 GCA_030014215.1 Clariallabes teugelsi | reverse complement strand
TGTAAAGCAAAAGCAAGTCTCATTAGAGAGGTTAAAGATCCATTTTCTCTCTCTGCTCAAGGCTCAGCCTGCTCTGTCTGTGCGGGCGTCATTGGACACCGTGCCCCCCACACTCACACACCGACCCCTCCTACTTTCACCTTTACAGACACACACACACACACACACTCTTTCTGTCTGCTTTACACAGAAACACTGCTCTGTCGCGATTTTCAAAGGTAATTTGAAAATCGTAGGTTAATTTGTTTTATTTTTACTTTACAGCAGTGATTCCGTTAGTGTGTTGCTCAGTCCAGTGTCATTAGAGAGATTTCTTGTTTATTTATCCAATTAAACAGTCTTTCTGTTGTGTGCGCGCGCGTGTGTGAAAAGAGTGGAGGAAGGGTAACTGTAATTTTTACTTTTTTTTTTAAAGGTAAAGTGCAGGTTAATTTGTTTTATTTTTACTTTATATTTCGTATTAATTATTTTTAAGTATTTATTTTTTTTTGCGGCTGTGGAACGAATAATTTAGGTTTCCATTATTTCTTATGGAAAAATTCGATTTGGTTTACGAGTGTTTTGTAATACGAGCCGCTCCCGGAACAAATTATGCTCGTAATCCGAGGTTCCACTGTACATTTTTATTTATATATGTTTGCGTTTGAGGTGCAAAAATATGGCAGTTTCTCCATAATCCTGCAGGTGGTGTGCTTTAAGCTATTCACTCATTGGCTGTTAGCATAGCATCCTGATTGGTAGGTTCGAATTATTTGCTAAGTTTGCTAATAACTGTAAGAAAATGTGAAAAAACCCTTACAGAAAATCATATAATTTCATATAAAATTATAAAATCATGATACTCATGATAGAATTGCAGTACAAATCGAATCGGCACCGAGGTACCGTGATTGTATCTTTTTTAATTTTTATGCGTTTATTTTGAGGTATTTGTCACGTTATACAAATATATTTTGTTCGACCTACAGACACAACATACAAATCCTCGTCTGTGCTGTTACTATGGAAACGATACCGTATTAGAGCATTAATATACGCTCTACTTTTATCACGCTGTTTTAGGAAACGAATCCAACCGATTTGAATCAGGATCATGAATCCCTCGAATAATGACAAATGGAGGGAGCTAAAACTTTTGCACAGTGCTGTATCGGGCGTATAATCCTGAGATGATGGTTGAAATCTGGAGCAAAAATCTGTTCGACAGTGAGAGAAAGAGACTAATGATGTCTCGGCGTGGTGTTTTGGTTTGTGCTGTGCGTTGTGAAGTATGTGTGTGTTCCTGTGTGATTTCTAGGAAGCTGTAGGTGTTTTAAGTGTTATGAATGTGTTACAGTTATGTAACGCTGGTTCACAGCTCTGTTTCCGTCGTGTTCTCGCAGCCTGCCTGGTGCTGAGAGCTTTTGTTCTGGCCGTGGGTGGAAGCTGGACCAGCGCTCTGATGACCTGAGCTGGAGGGCCTGGTTTTTCGTGCAGTTTCCTGTAAATGCAGACTGAATTAAGGAGCTTGTTTTTATTGAGAGAATGTATCTCCATCCGTAAGTGTTTATGAAACATACAAGACTCGGTACGTTTGCTATATATAGCTGTACAGTATATACATGTTCAGATTGAATCATCGATACATGTCAAAAATAGTTCAAAACAAAATGCTTCAATACTGACACTGATGATAAGGGTTTGATGACGGATATTTTAAGATTCGCAGGATATTTTGCAAACAAATTGAATATAAGGTCAGTTACTGAAAGAGTCCCTTTTTTAAGTTTTAATTTTTAAAAAAAGTTTTTGTGCAAATCAATCAGATGACCAAATTTGACACTAATGGCTTCCCAACGGCAAGTTCAGATTATAAAATGCTACTAGATGAAAGTTTGGATAAAACCAAACTGTAAGATGTGGGAGTGGTGGCTTAGGCGGCTAAGGCTCTAGACTGTTGATGTTTGGATCTAAGGATCCGGGTTCGAGCCCTGCCATCGGGGGGGTTGCCACGCCCCGTAGTACGCAGCCACTGCATGCAGCAGGCGAGAGATTTTAATTAAAAACTTGTTAAATGTTGGGCCTCCGAGTGGCGCAGTGGTAAAGTGCTCGTCCTATCATCCAGAGATCGCTGGTTCGGTAACCTCTCGAAGCCGGAGGTCTAGAGGGAGCTGATTGGCCGAACTCTCTCAGAGGGGAGGGATGAGAGGTACTTGGTGCTCCTACATTAATCACGGCTCTACAGCCAATCAGGGGCGTCTGTGAACTCACGCAAGCGGAAGGAGCGGATAGCGCTGTCCTCCGAGTGTGTTGCGCCGCCCCCAACGGAGCGTGAGCGAGCAGTTCGAAAAGATGCGGTCGGCTGGCGTCGCGTGGTTCGGAGGAAACATGTGATAGTCTTCGGCCCTCCCGACTGAGTGGTAGCAGTAGCCTTAATGTGGAGCCCCCTAGTGACGGGGAGGAATAGGACACGACTAAATTAGGGAGAAAATAGGGGGAAAAATCCCAAAGAATTAATAATAAAAAAAAAAGAACTTGTTAAATGTTAATGTTTGAGATATTATAAAACTGCATAATCTGTTTCCTGCATTTGGTTATTCCAACTTTGGCCATTTATTATACAAGTAAATCTGAGTATTTTGAAGTCGTGATTAATCGCGTCTATGACACTGATTAATTAGATTACAATTATTTACAATCGATTGGCAGCCATAGTTTTAACCTACAGGACTGTTAGCTGCTAAAAAGCTCATAGTCTAATAATACAACCTCTAAGCACATGTTGCAGCCTGAAGTTATCAGCCTGCTAAAGCGCAGATCACACAGGCTCACCATGAGAAAACATGGTCACATGATCGGCTTGGTTTTGGTATATTTTAACGCAGCAGATCGAGATGTTTCCTGCGTTGTGTGTATAATGCAATACGTCATATTGTTTTACATCATGATGTAGCCGTCCACCCCAACCAATCTAGAACCTTCCCAGAACGTTTTGAGCTGCATTGCGGTTCACAGCCCGACTTTGCTAAACTCCCTGTGACTAAAAGACGTAATCGTGCATTTCCGCGCTCATAGACTGCACAGTAATGGTTAATGATAGTTAATGCTAATCCCCTTCCCCCTGAATTCTAATTCTAGTTCCCAGAACACGGCGCACAGAGCACGGTCGGTTACACCTCCTACACGCACCGCGAGAACATTTCAGCCTCTGGTGTCACCGAGCCTCTGAGCGAGTCTGCTTTCAGACAGCAGTGCCTCAAAATGCTATTTTTACCATAAAGGGGAACTGCTGCAACAGCGTGTCACCGTTCTGTAACACCGAATCATCTTCAGCTGATCATATGGTTCATGTTTGGTTGGAAGGGAGGAAGGAAGGGTTTTATTATTATGTTAACTCTACTTTTAGACATTCATAAAGAATCCGTTCAGATTTCAGATTCCTGAACTTGCTTGAGCGTGCATGAAGATTGGTGAGTTTTAATTGGTCGAGCCAAAAAAAAAAAAAAAAAGCACAACTATAATGTAATTTAAAAAGTAGAGAAATAGTGCTTTATTTATGTGAGACAATGTGAGCATCTCACACACACTAAACTTGTGAAGATTCAATGCTGAGCCAGTTAAAATCTGCTTTGTGCATCTGTGTTAAAATTTAGCTTTATTTATTTAACATTGAAAGTGTGGAAAATGAACAGAGATTCTCCATAGGACCTTTTGGACACAACACAAGAATCGGTTTGTTCTTTGTGCCAATGGCTCTTCACCAACGGTTTTTTTCTTTCTCTTTAGTCCTTTTTTTCACACTCGCATCCCAGGACATTACTGCAGCACTTGGAGGCTTTCACACATCCAGCTTCCAAATGTGTAAAGTGGAAAGTAGGAGCTTGGAATTATGTCACTTTGGATAGAGATTAATTTCTCCATATAAGCTAGGCTTTTGTTGGCTGATCGCAAACTAGCAACTCGCTAACCAGCTGCGGTAACATGAGTGACTTGGAGTAAGAGGAACCTTGAAGCCATGATATATATTTAGGTTTTTCGGGCTTTATTCGTCACATATGCATTACTGACAGTGAAATTCTTTATTCTTTGCATGTCCCAGCTTTTTGTTAGAAGGCTGAGGTCAAAGCGCAGTGTGAGCCATTATACGCTGCCCTTGGAGCAGAAAGGGTTAAGGGCATCGCTCAAGAACCATCACCACCCCTTTTATATTTAGCCTTTATGTACCTTCAGAGTTAAAGGTTCAACCTACTAACATGTATGTGTGTTGCTAGATCTGAAGGAAATCCTATTATAAGTAGTCCCCGATTTACGGACGGGAGCATGTTCGTAAGTCTGATTTGTTCTTAAGTCCAGCAAAGTGAGTCTTGCATGCCTTTGACATGAATAAACAATGTAAAGCGTACCAATCCACTTGACTCAATCTCTGTCGTCTTTCCCCACACTGCCATCATGTGGCCAAAAACTGTAACCGGAAATAGAACCGCGGTCCGTCCACATTTTCCGAAATTTGTAATTTCGAAATTCGTGTTTGTAAGTCGGGGACTACTCGTATAATTAAGTAATATCACGTGAAAGAGAGTGCTGCGGTGATTAATATTTGCATGCCTGTGATACGGTCGTGGAAACAAGAAGATCACAGCCTTTCTGATATTCAGCACAACCTCGAGTGTAATATTGCTTTTATACAACAGTTCCATAAACACTGTTTATTATCAACAGATTATGATTTGTTTCTGTTAATTTTGCTCCACCAACACATCCTTCCGTGTGTGGTGAAACAACTAACCCTTGACTAGTAGAGCTGGCGACTGACGTTTAGTGTAATTAACAGGATTGAATTCTTAGGTTTTGTCAGGCAGCTGCTCTCTCCTCAGTACTGCAGACCGTACAGACCTACTCTCATCCACGCTGAGACACACAGCTTGTGTCATTAACCACCGTACAACATCTGGGACACTACAAGTCATACATATAGTTAAACATCTCAGTGCTATTACTGTTTATCATCACCACTTCTCATCCAATCAGATCGCTCAGTCGCGAAACTCACTGTTAATTACCTCAATTAAAAAGTAAGGAAGTGGTGCTTCGTCAATTGTTGAGGTTCTCAGTTTAAATGGACTATGGTGAGAAGTTTTTCACATAGTACTTGCAAAGTACTCCTCCATTGGATCTACGGCTTCTTCCTCTACGCTTACGGTTTAGAAATTCGAGCAAACGTTTCGAAGAAGCTAGTTACTTCAATAAAGGAACTGGACTGTTACTGGACTGTTGCTTAACATCATTTAGCTTGCATTGTTTGTAGCACACCAAAACGACTCGCTAGAGCGTGGCGAAAAGGTTTAGCACTGTGGCATAGAAACCTCACCGCCAACTAGTGGTCGGGTGGTGTAATTGCAGCATGACACAAACTCGCCAGCGCACAAACCAGTACAAACGCTCACACTTGCGTAGATTTGACGCAGAAACACAAATCAGGCTCAACTCTGCGTCATGATGGATGAATTTTCTCTAACAGCTCAAACAACACAGAGTGGTTTACACGACTGACGAAGCTGAGTATTTTCACAGCTCTTGCTTTTACTCGATGTGTCTTTTGGTTATTACACAATAACACACTAAGGGCTAGCTTTCAGCTTTACAGTTGCACGCTACTCAAAGCAGAAGACAGAAATAGACCCGAAACCTGAAATGTGTGTGTTTTGTGTAACTAATGTGTCGTGCCGTGCTTTAGTTCTTTTAAAGGTTATAGAATCTCAGTGGGAAAGAGAGAGAGAGAGCGATAGAGAGCCTTCTCCATTTAAACGGCTGAAAATACACTGACAGTCCATTGACACAGACTCTAAAAATATCTTCACGGTCGTATTGCAGGTAACAAGGACAACGCGGAGGCGAATAACGAGTTCCCAGTTCGACCTCCTGCTTTTCAACATCTGTTTTCTTTATCCTTTTTGTACAAATAAAGAAAGATAAAGTTAAAATGATAGACAGCCTCGTTTCAGCCCTGAAGATGCTTAAAAACACACAGCTGCTGAAGCTTGACTTTTTATTTTAATACAATAATCTATGAATAGCTAACAAATGGTGCACCGAGACAATGTCACAAGGCGTTCATTAATGCCAAGGCTTAGGAAGACCAACCTTCTGAGTGACATCTTTAATATTCCAAAGGAGCGATAATTGAGTGCGGAGAAGAAAGGACGAGAGCGCGTGGAGGAGAACAAAAGGCGCAAAGTGGATTCGTGATAATTAGAAGAGTGTAAGGTGACAACGAGAACAAATTTAAAGTTAAGTTTCAGTACAGGAAAACGTTCCCAGGAAAAAAACGCTACGTTTGTACGATCGAGTACAAATCTTACAAAGGAAAAATATATTAATAGAAGTTAGGTCCAGGCTTGGCTCCTACAACTTTGTCCAGCTCCTCTTGGTAGCCTTTGGAGCTTTTTATACCTCTTTTAAACTGTGCTCATTCTAATACAGGTAAAAAAAAAAAGGTGTTTTTTATCTTAACAAGTCAAAATATTTTTAATATCGTTACATTTATCTAGACTTTCTTAACATACAATTACAACAAACTAAATATAAGATTATTTCTAATAAAATTGAACTAAAGTTCTAAGCAGAGACATTCTTGTTCTATTGGCAGATAATTTTAGTAGTTTTAGGAATTTACTATTTTATTTATTTTATATTGAATTAAGAAAATACAATAGAACAAGACATTTTTACTTACAATATTAGTAACATTTGACTAGAAAATAAGCTTAATAACCTTATATTTTGTTTTGTTAACTTATTTTAAGAAATTGTGATACATTTCAACAATATTTCACTTACTAAGACGTCATTTTTTGCAATGTAACTACAATTAAGTTCACTGTGAAAAATGACAATTTTAGTAAGTGAAATATTCTTGAATCTAGCCAAACCTATCTATAATTTCTTAAATATTATTACGACAAACCACATGCAAGATTATTAAGCTTATTTCCAGTCAAATGATACGGAAATTGCCAGCGAAAATGTCTGCTTCTATTGGTAGCCGATTTAGCTTCTTTCAATAAAATTAGCGAAATTACAATAGAACAAGACACTTTCTTCACTTTCACAGTTCACAAACACTCCTTACCATTTCGTTGTTGAATTTACTATACACAAGAAGAGTGTGTTTAATTATATATCAAAACATAAAAACACGTCACAGTTAAAAAATAAAAATTAACGCTAGGTCAAAAACCAAGATTTTTGGAGCGGACTAAAGCATTAACCATCAAACATGATAAAAAAGGGTCAGAGATCTAAAGATATCCAGAATGTCCAACATGTGAGCAGAATATCAACATAGAGGTCAGAAAGAAGGCATAACTTTACACATGGAATCTGTTTAAATGGTGGTACTACTCGTACCTTCTTGCGATTCTGATTTTGTAGTTTGTACAAAATATTATTTTTTCTACAAAAATGTTTGTAGTGTATTTAAATGCTATGGGGTTGTGGCGGCAAGGTGGTGTAGTGGTTAGCACTGTAGCCTCACCACAGAACCCTCCAGGGTTGAGGGTCCGAGTCCCCCCCCCTCCGAGTTTGCATGTTCTCCCCGTGCTTGGAGGATTTCCTGCAGATTCAGTCCAAAGACTTGCAGATTAGGTTAGATGGTGGTGAGTTTAACTGGTGTTCCCATAGTGCCCATTGTGTGTGTGTTTGTGTGTGTCCTGTGGTGGATTGGTACCTCGTCCAGGGTAACCTGTATAAGCTCCAGGCCCCCTTCGACCCTGTATATAGGATAAAGCATTGTAGAAGATGAATGAGAAACAAAAAATGAATGCTGTGGGGGTGTAAATATTCGCACTGATCTCTATACCACATCCCATAATGTTTATATCTCACATTACCGCTGTTGAAGAATGAACATCAGAAAGCTAATTAAAGCTTGAAATGGATGATGCATTCAGCTCTTTGTTTGTGTGTGTTTGAGTACAGTGAAGCAGCTTGGTGTGTGCGTGTGTGTGTGTGTGTGCATGCTCTCTGACACAGGTAACGTGTCTCTTCAGAATGCCAGCGACGCTTTGAATAACCCCGGGTCATCCCTGTACGACCTCGCCGCTCAGCCGCAATGTACCACTTTGTGATTTAGTGCCTGCTTTTCCTTTTTTTTTTTCTCCCTCTTTAATCCTCTCACCTGTGGGATCTAATTTTAGCTTAGCACGAATGCGCTTTAGAAGCCGGCTCTTAAGCTCTTCCCACACAGCTTGCAAAATGTTCACATTCCAGCAAAGACATTTCTTTCTTTTCTTTTTTTTAACTCCATTTAAACATTGATGTTCGACACTTTTTTGACATTTTTTGTCTTCGTGGAGAGATGCAGTACCAGCGAAGGGCTTTAAGGAACACAGCTGGTATGTCGGTCTAGATTTTGACTAAAGGCAAGAGACAGGAATGCATCAGGTTTTGTTTTTGCCCTCCGGTTGAGGAAAGTACGGAGGCTCTACAAGGAAAAGGGTCGTAAAACAAATCTGCTTCCTGTAAGGCGGGGATGGGGGGCAAAGGGGTCACCGGTTCCGGAGGTGCCTCAGAAACCTAATACCGACTGGAGTCGGGAGGTAAGCTGCATCCCGAGCCCACCTGTTAGGAAGTCATTCATTTCTATTCCTATCTCAACCACATGCTTCCAACCCCCACAACACACACACACACACGTTCTTTTTCCAACATCCATCTTCACCATTGAAATTCCATGAGATTCACATTTTCCAAATAAATCAGGCTTCCATTCTGGTCTATCCGGTACTTCAACTCAAACGATTTCCTGGGCACTTCAAAATCCCTGTACCATCCCTGTTCTTCGTACGCACCTCATGTTACCGTTTTTCCCTTTGACATCATGTTCTAAATCCCACTAGCGTGTCCTACTCTTTGGTTTTGGGCTCATGGGCTCATGGTGAAGTATGTCAGGAATGCCCATGACCCTTTGAACCTCCATAGCTTCCACATCCCTCAGCAGTCCCAACCCTTTGCCATTCCTCCTCCTCCTCCTCCTCCCTCTCCTTCTCCCAACAACCATGGCGATGTCCGTGCGGCGCCTCCATGCCGACTCGTCCAGGCCTCGCAGGCTTAACCCTGGCATTCTTCCCCGCCTCCGGGACGTGTATTAACCTTACCTTGAAGACGAGGTTAAGACTTTAAGTTGAAGGTCATGCGGAGGAGGGGGAACGAAGCTTGGTTAAAGAGCACTTAAACATCAGGCTCAACATTCCTCACGGGCCTGTCTGCCTCATCTCGCCATGCCTCGCCTCTTATGTGCGGCCATGCATGCCGCACGCGCCCATCTCTGGCCCACTACGGGGGGGAAAACACCTTCACTACCACCATCACCGGAAGCCCTTGAGTGATCAGAAAAGGTCATGGTGCTGCGCCGAGTTGATGTTTAACTCCGCAGTTGTATTTCCTTTCATATTTCGATGCACAGAACCCTTTCGAGTGAATGAAAGGCTTAAGAGCGAGCGAACGTTCCAGGATTGGGCGTCCGGATTTCCAGTCGTTGCTATTGTGATTCAGTTGTATGGGTCGCAAGTCGTTGCTAGTTACAGTGGGTGGGAATCCGGTTAAGGGTTGCTGGGAACGCAGGCCTTGAGTGGGGTTCGGCATTAGCATTAGCATTCTTATTGTCTGACTGTCGAGCAATTAGTGGTTAGCCGCTCGCGCACTCCAGGTTCCGTTCCCACAGCTACTTCGCATTCGGCCCGGCATTATCTCAAGTTCAAAAGCAGATTATCTTGTATTTGTGCAGCGATGGAGTTTAGCTTAAGTTAAACCCTATACACTGACCCTCTTGTTTCCTTCTGTTTGTGAATTCACCATTGTTCGGGGCTTTCACAAGCTTCTCCTGGGAATCGAGCTCGTTTCATTTGTTGTCCATGTTCAAAGGTAAGCAAATTTCTAAAGAAGAACGTGGTTGGCTGAGATTAAACGTATGCGCATCATCACTATTAAATATTTATTTTAAATGAAATCCAGGTTATATTAAAACTCTTTCATATTAGTTTGAATGCAACATGGTGGAAATGGTTCTTCTTTGTTGTGGCGGGCCGAAAGGTAACAGCACTGTACGCACCCACGGCTAAGCAGCTCTGTTTGTTTTAATAGGAATAAATAACTAGGTGTTTGGAGAAGGAATGAAATGTTGAAGTGGAGTTACATTCACCATCTAGAAGTCAAATACTTTACTAAAGCATTGAGTTTTATCCCTTTTATACCACAGCAGGGGAATCCGCACAAAATTTCTGGCTTACAAAATGGCTGGTTTACATCTTGATCAGCGATGACCGATTATCCTCGGCGAGCGCCGGAAGCGTCCCAGTGGCACAACAGAAAAGACATTTTTATTGCGTTACACCAATACACACTTACACCAGTCTAAAATCACAGTGAGTGCAAATTAGCCTCGAAAATCACCTGCATTAGAAGCTGTGTTCGCCCGTCTGCGCACAACCGCTCATAACTGACTCGGGGCATTCGAGGTGGTAAAACGTCACCTTTTCTTTATAATCCTACAGGGGACGCACTCTAAACTATTCTATACATCGGCCTCTCGTGTGGCTGAAGAGAATTAGTTGCTGAGTTTGTTTAGAAATAATAACTGACAGATGATGTAACAGAGATGCATGCTGATCAGTAAGAACGTAGTTTTATGTTTCATTTAATTTGAAGTTAAGAGTTAAACACTTGCATTTAAAGTTTGTAGTGTTTAAATGCTACAATTGGTTTTTAAGTGAGAAAACTAGTGTAATAAGGAACGGGCTACATTTAATTACTAACGTTCAACTTAGGCCGAATAAAACTCAAGTATAAAACTTACGGGTTATAATAATTTATTTTAAAGGTTTTAAAATTGTGACGAAATTGAAAAAACGTGATAACGAATCAGGATATTTATAAAAAACGTGATACTTACAGAATCGCAATATAAATCGAGTTGGCGCTGAGGTATCGTGATATCGTACCAGGTGGTGACAGTGATAAATTTAATTATTGGTGTATAATTTTTGAGAAGAATAAAAGGAACATCTTTATTGGTATTATACTAGGGTACTACGGATGAGAATCTGTTCCTGTTTTTGCTTATAGCAGCTATGTACAGTAGAACTCACCAGTCTCTCTTCCCTTCCAATAATTTTTTGTCAGCAAGAATCCACTCTGTTCTGAAACCTTCCAGCTTTACCTCAGACTTGTCCTTTTAAAAGTGCATAATAAATGTCAACTTCCAGGAAATCAATGATTACACAGTCTTGTTTTGTTGCTTATGTGGCGACTCTGCCGTATAGGTAGTATTTATACGTTTTTTAAAATAAAACAGCCAGTACAGCTAGTGTCTTGCAGCTAAAGTGTGAATGCGTCAGTGTCAGTAGCGCGAGTACAGTACGTGCTGTTCGTCCGTCTGATCTAAAGCTCCTCTCCTGTCAGGACGCAGCCCGTCCATCATTAGCACCGAGCCGAGAGAAACGTCTGGAGCCTGAGAAGTGAACCCGGGTCAGTCGTCCCCGCCAAGTACTCCGTGTCTCAGCCAGGAAGCAGAAAGTGTCTCATTAACACACTCGTGCTACATCCCAAGCGCTGAACAGAACCGCCGACGGATGGGTTTCAAGCTTGTTTTCTTTCACGCCGGTGACATTTTTCTTTCCTTGTGAAGAATCATGCGTGTGTGTGTGTGTGTGTGTGTGTGTGTGTGTGTGAGAGAGAGTTCACAGGAACACAGGGTCAGAATTGCACCTCAGACCAATTACCCTCTGGTAACCGAGCTGAACAACGAAGCATATTTTAAAGCATGCTACAGTTCCTGG
>JAQMYG010000002.1:29681295-29694752 GCA_030014215.1 Clariallabes teugelsi | reverse complement strand
CAGAAAGGCTGACCTCTGTGTCTTAAAATAACAACTAACTGTTGTTTTTCTTGTTGTTACGTAATTACCTAATTCCAGATGTGTTATTTTATAGTTTTGAAATCCCCAGTATTGTTGTAGAATGTAGAAAATAAATCACTAAACAAAATAAAAGAAATTTGCAAGTATTCTAAAACTTTTGAACGGTAGTGTAGAAAAGGAATGGACGTTCATCGCTTGCAAGCAATTCAGCTTTTTTAAAGGCATTTACCTTGAACCTTTTCTGAAATGGAAACCCTATGGAGATGGATACTAGATAGATGTCTTGAACGGTATATGGAACGTTTTAGTTCTACCCTTTTAGGATTGTTTTTTGTAAATTCATGGTTTGTTCGTTTTAACATGGGTGGAATAACACAGAGCAGGATCATACCATCAATACGGCAAGACTAGTGGAATGGAAAGGCTTCTGAAGACCCCAGGGATTTAAGGGGTTCCTAAGGGGCCTAGGATCTCACTGGTTTTATGTTGGACTCTGATGGTGGGAAAAAGTACCTAAAGGAAAGCCGAAATCTAAGCCTCTTTTCTCGCATGTAGCCTAATCAGTTTGACCAGACTGGGAAACTGAAGTCAGCGATTGTTACATCACTTCAGAAATGCCTTGCGTCGGATTATGGAGTGTGTGGAAATCTAGTTCCTGTGAGAACAAAACACATGAAAGGATGTAAACCAGACGTTCTTGCTTAAATGCAAAAAGTTTGCCTCAGACACCATGAATGGTTTCTTAATACATTCGTACACCGTTCCAGTCAAAAAGGCAGAAAATCGTAGTAGCTTCAACGTTGTGGTGAAAAAATGTCAAACGGCATGTCTAGTACATGTTTTAGGAACTTCAGTAATCCTCCCTACTTCATGTGGCACTATTCCAGGTCATAGGAAGTACCAATGACTCGATATTCCCCCTGCCTTACGAGCTCGGCTTTTTGAAGACGGCCCTGTCTGTTCACACGCTGTCTATTCCAGGACTATCTGCTGCTCAGATCTGACAGCCATGCCATCGAGGATTTATCATCGCACCCACTATATTAATATCACTATCAGATGTACAACATGTCTTAGACGTGGTGTAGTGTGTGGAGATTTAAACCACATGCTTACTCTGCAAAGTTTTTTGGTGTGTGAGAACAGGAAGTGAATATTGTGTGCTGTGGTGAGAAGAGCAGAAGAAGAGGAAGAGCTGCACCACATCACTGACTTACACAAGACGGTACAAGAAGTTCAGTTTTCTTTTTAATCACCTTGGTTTAGAGGGGTACAGTCAACAAGCACCTTTTTCACAACCCTGTGTTGGTGAGTTTGGAGGAAGTGATCCGGTTGGCTTGTCCTGGATTTTATTCTTTTGGTTTTGTTCCGTTAAATCAGAAAGCTGCTTCAGCTTTCAGCTTGCCTGATCACTGGTGTGATTTTAGTGTTTATGTATGCAGTAACCAAAGAACACCCGAGCTAAAATTAGCTCAACATTAGACGTTGATTTCTCACTCTACAGCTCCACAAAGGCCTCAAAAATACCAACCAGGTTTAGAAGATAACGAACAAACTGTAACAAGCTCTGACCCATCACGATTAACCTAATAATAAAAAGATTAAATATTTATCAAGGAGAGAAAATCCAGACAGAGTCCTTAAACCTGAAGGCAAGAAACCTTTAGTTTCATGGCACTTGTATTGTTTTGAGGAGGTCCTGCGTGTGGCTCCGGGGCTAATGGCAGGTTTGAAAGAGCCCCCGCTGCCTCTGAGACTCACTCGCTGTGCAAGACTCTCTCCAGCTGGGCTTTCTGAAGGGCACGGGCTCGGCTGGGCCCCGAGCCACCCACGGCTACGGCTGTCAATCAAAGACACGAACCTTCACCTACTCTGCTGTAGCGCTGCAGGCTTATCAGCACGCCGAACGCCCACGCATTCAATAAGCCTACATGCGGTAGACGTAAAACTGTTTACGGAAACATATGTAAATGCATGTGCGTGAAGAACCGTTTCAGTATTTTGTTTTCGGTTACATGCTGACGCCAGTTCTCACATTTGCATGGACACTGAGCGTCCTGTTGGGTATCGGTTCAATTCTCAGTTCGGGCTTTAACTGTGAGCGACGTTCAAATGTTTGAGGAAATAACAGCTTTTCGTGCGTAAACCTTCTGTTCCATGCGTCATGTGGAATAGACTAAGGAATCGATTTGGGAGGGGGGAAAAAAGGCAAATTGGGTCAGTTACATAAAAAATTAACACCAACTGTACACACAGAGAGAGAGAGAGAGAGAACAAGCAACTCAGAAGAACAAGCAACATCAAGAAGTTGATAAATTATACTTTTCTTTCTACTAAATGGTTCTTAGAATCTGACTGTAATTTCTTTTTAAACCAGATGTTTGCCTGCTCTTTTTGCCCTTTTTGAAGCAAATCTAAAATTTGCACATGCCGTTCATTCATCACTTCAACTTCAACTTTTTTCTCTATGAGCTTCAGACTAGGTCACAGAGACAGACGGCGAGTAAAGGGGGGAAAAAAAGACAAACGGAAGCGGCTGAAGTGAGGAGAGGAAGAAGACGAGAGACGGGTGAAGAATGGAAACACAAGGGCTGACTGGAACTCACAATAAGTGGAAAAGACGTGCTGGAGAACGAGGAACAGAAAGTTCCAAACACAAAGACTTGCACATGAGACACTGAGACGCGAAGCTAAAGAACAGGATGTGTTGCACAAAACAAAACTAAGAAAAAGGCAGGAAACAGAAAGGACAGAGAATTGTCATGAGAAAGATGAGCGCAAACAGGTGGAAGGATATGGCAGAAAAAAGCGAGATGAAAAAGTGATGGCAGTGATGCGTTTAACCAATGGACCAAACTAAAACAATACACACACAAACCTGAATTCTGTAGTGACTACCCTGAATATACCTTCTCTCTCTCTCTCTCTATCACAGTTCAGATTAAAAATAGACGCAGCATTGCGCAGTACATTGCAACTATTGCACAGTGCTGCTGTATTGCACCAGATTGTTCATCCATACACCTGTAGCTGCACTTCTCTGAAAGGCCTGGGTTTAAATAAATCTCAAAGTTAGTATAGTCACGGCTCATTCACTAGAAAAAAAACAGAAGGTTTCTGTACTACCACTACTAATGCTAAAACTACAACTAGTAATGCTTAAACATACCATTAGTAATGCTAATGCTAATCCTGCCCCTACCACTACTAATGCTACCACTACCACTGATACTACTGCAACTACTACTATTTCTATTCATAATACTACACCTACTAATAATGCTACTGTTACTATTAGTACTGTCACTACTAATGCTAATACTACCCTTATCACTCCTAATAATAATCCTAATACTATCTCTACAATTATTACTACTACTACTACTGACTGCTAATGTTATTTACTACTCCTGCTACTTCTACTAATACTACTACTAATAATAATACTAATACTTTACCTACCACTACTACTGCCGCTCCTACTGTAACTCTCTATGCTAATTCTACCCCTACCACTACTTCTACTAATGTTACTGCTCATGCTATTACTACCTCTATTGCTGCTACTACAAATGACAGTACTACCCGACCACTCTATCGCTGCTTCTACTTCTACGGTCACTACTAATGTTAATACCATCAATACCATAAATACCCTTATCTCTAATGTTGATTCTAATGATGCTACCACTACTACTAATATTGCTACAACTACCTCCATGACTACTAATGCTAATACTACCACTACTACAACGGTCACTTCTAATAATACTATCCCTATCATCAATAGCAGTACTCCTTTTCCTCCTACTATTAATAATACTACCACTGCTTACGCTAATGGTATCAGTTCTATTAAAGCTAATTTTTACTATTGCTACTAACAACAACGATTACTTGAACTACTACTAATGCTAATCCACTAGTACTACTGTTACTACTATTTAGTATTACTAATATGTACTGCAAATGATATGACTATTTATACTTACCACAACTCATATATTTTATGCTATAATTGTATTATAATTGTGAAGTATCTATTGCACACTCAGAAGTGGCCAAAGTACACAAACCCTGTGCTTGAGTGGAAGACCTCCATGTTCACAGAACCTCAACTGTTCAAGTAAAGTACTGATACATGAAATATGTACTTAAGTACAGTAACACAGTACCTGTACTCAGTTACCTCCCACTTCTGAACACAATGCTCTTCTAAATGTTCTCCGTCCTAATGAAAGTGCAGTACTTTTTACTTTTCGAGTTGTAGCTTCATAAGAACATCACCATCCCCTAATATATGCTTATGCTTGATGTAGACATAATTTATTAGTAATAGTTATAATAGTCATTTTGTCCCACTCTTTATTGCTCGCCTGAAAGCATAAGGGAGGTGGATATGAGCGTATGTGGCGTGAAGAGCACACCGGATGTACAGGACTGTTCAAACACAGCTGAATGAGGTGTTCGTGGGCTGTATTATCTGCAGCAGATAACAGGGCTGCCTGAGTCACGGCATGCTGTTGACCCTGGCGTTAATTATTATATCACCGGGTTAAACAGTAAACTGACATCAGATTACCTTCCACGCCTGGAGATTTCATCTGGCTCAGGCTACACGGTGTGGGATACGTGGTTTGCAAAAACTCTTGAGATATCAGAAAAGCTACAGGAATACATCAAGAAAAATACATCCTACGTTTCTTATTAGGAGTTTTGAGGGGATGGGTCCTTTTGTTTTTCCTAGTTGAAAATAAAAAAAATTTCAACCTTTAGTGAAATGCAGTACTAGAAGTAGTCCGCTTTACATTTTTAAAAAAAAATGGAACACTGACTTTTTATATAATTGTAAATATTCCAAACCGCAGAGCATGCTTTTTAGTTTTCACTTTCACTCTTTTTTTTTTACCTTCATTTCTTTTAAATCTTCTTCAACAAGTGAACCAGTTCAGCAGGAACACTGTGTGCTTTTTACTCTAGAACATTATACATGAGCAGTTCATGTTTTCTGAATCGACTCCTGGCTGTGTCTCTATCTCTCACTCTCTCTCTCACTGGCGCTGTCTCTCTCTCTCTCTCACAGGCTCTCTCTCTTTATCTATCTCTCCTCCAGTCTCTCCATGTCTGTCTGACCCCCTGCTCAGTCCACCTCTCAGGCTCTTAACGGAAGCCAGTAATGATCCATTACCCACAGGCAGAACAGTGACATTAGTTTCTCGAAGACAGGCGGATTTAATTTCCTGGCCCGCGTCCGCCGCGTAATGCCACGCTAATGGCTTCCTGTTCTCAAGCTTCACAGCGAGCGCTAATTTGTATCTGCCATGTGAGCTCACCTGGTCCGCTGGGCCGTAAAACGCACACCGGCACGGTGTAGTCTACGCGTAATCGCATTTACCTCTCATTCTTTCAAATCATACAAAAGACAAGCTTAAGGTTTTTCTGCACGAAAAAATGAAGACATGTTTGTTTTATGGATTCACTCTGTGTGAAGCGTTCTCACTTCACTTCTCTTTTCACAGCTCCACAGTAATGAGTCATTCCCACGTATCTTCTTCCTTCGAAGTTTTGAACATCTCTGCGTGCTCCAGCTAGCACGTTATCCCTGTTTATACGGCGCAAGTTGAGAGGCTTAACCTCCACCGTGATGTGACTCATCTGCGCTAATGTCTTTATATAAGGAGCCAAATTTCGCGGACGAGTGCCAGAAATGCCGGTTTGTTTAGCTTCGTCTAACAAAAACGGTTTTCCTTACAAAACCCAAACAATAGCCAGGTCTCAACAGCAAACACAATCAGCGTGTTGGGCTTCGGGGTTATTCAGCGCTGCATCTTCTCATCACGACTTAACCGACGATTATGAGTCATTCAGTCAGGATTTTATGCACACGGTTTTGCAAGTCCATCTGGTTGCAAGACGTTCGACATGTTAAAGGAGGAAATAAAATCACCAGGATAACCACAGCGCGTGTTCGTGAGAAGAACATTAGCGATGCTTTGATTCTGTACAGTACTTTATCTTCTTGTGATTGAGATAATCACAGCCAGCCCAAACAGCTTACTGAATATCTGGGGCGATGTGTGTGTGTGTGTGTGTGTGTGCGCGCACACACTCCGGCTTGCTCGTTCTCGCCCGATGACTCATCTTCTCAGTGGGATCTCGGTGACAGACTGCACTTCACACAGGAATTTTGTCAAGATGAAGCCTTCGCCTGTTGTTTTTTTTTTCTTCTCCCACTTCACCCATTTCCTTAGAGGAATCTCCCCCATTTATTCAGAAAGGCATTCAGCACTAATCACCAGGCTAATATTGGTGCATTATCTGCCCTGTTTTTGCTCTTTCTGTTTCCTGTCTGTTATCATGTGTTTCCTGACTGATCCCAGATAAGCAGTTTGCTCGATTGCATAAGAGAGTTATATCCTGTGACTTGGTCTCTCACTAGGTGCAGGAAACTGATGATAATGCAGCTTGACATACAGGCCAGTGAGAGAGAGAGACTGGAGCATGAACTCGAGAAAACAACTTTTATTTATTTATGTAACATTTTCATGCAGTACAGTAATTCCAGTCGTAGTATGACATCATATGTAAGCCATAAAGCTGATTATAAAGCAGTGCAGTTTTTATAGCATGTGCAGACATCTGTTTGTTCCTTGTTTGCTCTGGATCTGGTTCAAAGAGAGATGAAGCAAAACGAAAAAGATAGTTAGTATCATATTTAACCTACATAAGTTAGAACAAGCTTATTAATATGAAGCTGTGATTTGGTGCTGTTTTCCTCTCCGACCTGCTGTTAGAGAATCTGAATATCTCTGACCAATCACAACTGAGAGTTTCAAGCCCTTCTAAAAAGCATGTTTTGTAGAAATTCTGCAGCATGTATGTAACAGTGTTGATTTGGAAGAAAAAAAGAGCAAGGCGATATAACTTTATAATTCCATGGTCTTGAAATAATTCCAGGAGGCATGGGCCTCTTTTTTTTTTTTTTCAGTCTCAGGAAGCTTCAGCTGGCTCTGTCTCACTTCCCCTGGCAGGAAATGGCCTACATTCAACTTGACAAGTGCTGGTTTCACATTTCCGCTGTACCCGCCAGCATCTGCGGTCATCTCCGCTTGCTTCACTCAGCAAAGGCAAAGACAGTTCACATATATCTTTTGAAGGCAGTCATGATGGAATAGCACGCTAATATTTCGTTCAACCGCCTTTACTTTTTACTACAGCGCTCAACATGTGTCCAAGTCATGTGTGAAAATGATTCCTCATGCTTCCAGAACCGCTCCTGGAATATGGCATGTGCCATCAGCGAAGAAAAACTCCATAGATGCAATAACCTGGTCATTCGGTACATTCAGGTGGTCAGCTGACTTTGTTTTATTGCCGCATAACGTTGCTAAGCCTAGACCTGAGCAACTGAAGCAACCCCAGATCATAACACTGTCTCCAGAGGCTTGTACAGTGGACACTATGCATGATGGGTGCATCACTTCATGAGCTTCCCTTCTTACCCTGACTCGCCCATCACTCTGGAATAGGCTCAATCTGGACTCATCAAACCACATTTCCACATCGCTCCAAAGTACAGTCAAAATGAAGCCTTTTTTTTTTCTGATGAGTCTCACTAAAAGTGGTTTTCTTATGGAGACACACTTATGTTTAGTTCCAATCCTGTGAGTTCTCATCATATCGTGTGCATATGGAAATGCGCTTACTCTATTAAACATAGCTCTGATTTTTATTGTTCACTTTATACCATGCAACTTCACCAGGTGTTTAAGTGATCCCCTATTCATCTTCTGTTTCCCTATTCCCACATTTCTTCAGCGAGGTCGACAGTTTAGCTCTATCCTTATAGATTTAAAAAATTGTCTTGGACAGTTCTTAAGCCAATTTCAAATCTCCCTAGTTGTTTTCTTTGCTTGATGCAGGCCAATAATTTGACCCTTCCGAAATAGTGACCTTTTTATTTTTATTTTTTTGGCTTCAGTTGCATCCCGCTCCATTTTGAGAAGTACAGGAAGGAAGTATATGCTTCATGCACACCAATATGAAACCTAATGAGAGCAGTGAGTGGTGCCAGACAGGAGCTTAAACTCCATTAGGCTCCCTCGAGCAGGTACTCCGCACAGAGGAAATCGGACTTTGATCTGCACCGAAGCTGATAAAGAGTCGGCGAGCGAGTGGCTGAAGGCTGAAATGAACTTGGCGGCGGATGAGGGAGTGGGCAGCGGGTCAAAAGCTAATGCTGCCTTTGATTTCAATAAGGCTTCCTTGTACTGGGAGTGCTTACTTTAATGGCATTACAGGGCATCCTGTGACAAGGGAAATGTTCTCGTCTCCATCACAAGACGGGAGGCGATAGGCTCCTAATCGCTTAACGTCTCGGAGTGAATGGAACTGAAGGGGGAATCGGTTCCTGTATTTCTCTCTCCTCTGTTCTGCCTCCACAACTGTTTAATAGCAACCTATTGACCTTTCAGTTTACGATGATTAAACGTTACATTGATTTATAATCGATAATGCAATTTTTCAAAGCTAAAAAAGTACCATCCAAAATCTTGAAATGCTAAAAAGGAATGATTTATCCCAGTAGATTACAGTTACAAGTCCCCTTGTCTATTAATTTAGGAACTGGACAAAATGTCTTCAAGGTTTCCAAAGGTGTTCAGTTAATCACCAACTTAATTAAGACACAATGGTGGATTCAGATTTTTTTTTATATATATATATTTCCAATAGCCATGACCTGTTTCTGGGGGGAAAAAATCATGACTGGCTGTAGTCTAAGTCTAATCAGATATTGTATGCACAGCAAATCAGCAACTTTGTCAGCACATCTATTTTGTTTAAGTACATTCCCACACAGGTTTTCCTAGTGATTAGATACTTATCCCAGCCACGTGATTGGCTGTGGTTCACTCACTGGCTCAGAGTTGTTTTGGTGCTTAGTTAATGAAAGCCTACCTTCTCTTTCCCCCCTCTTAACGTTAATACAACAAAGTAATGCAGCTTGTCATGTTGCCTAGACGAAGAAAAGGACTTTTTAAGACCTCTTGTAATAAAACCTTTTTAAAGTTACAGTTTAATCTGAGGCTGACAGTGGAGACTCCTTTCACTAAAATTATTGCCAAATTAATATTTTTTTTTTTTTAATAAGGGGGAAAAAATAATTAATTTATTAATTTATTTTTTACAGTAAGTCCCCTAAATACAAAGTGTTCCGTCCTGAGAGCTCGCTCGTAAGTCCAGTCTGTCCATAAGTCCAACAGACTTTGTCTAGATACTAGGATACTAACACAATTGGCGTTCCACAGTAGAAAACTAACATGTTTCATGATCTTGTCCTTATTCTTTAGATGGTTGAACGAGTTCATGTTAAAAGAATAAGTGATGTCTGCCATTTTTTTTCACCTCGCTCCATTCTCTCAATTATTTTCACATTTGTCCCCATCGTTATTTCTTGGTGCTTCTTAGCAGTTCCAGCTTCATCGCCAGGTGCAGAGGAAAAACGTTGCACACATGTGTGCACACGATAAAGTTTGTTGGACTTACAGACAGACTGGACTTGCGAGCGAGCTCTCGGGACGGAACACTTTGTATTTAGGGGACTTACGTAAAAAATAAATGAATTAATAATTTTTTCCCCTTAAAGTGTCAGCCTCAGATTAAACTGTAACTTTAAAAAGGTTTTTTTTATTACAAGAGGTCTTGAAAAGTCCCTTTCTTTCGTCTGACAATGTACGCCAGACATGTGATCTAACTTGCGAGTTTGAACATGCATAAACGCATGTTGGTATCTTTGAATGTTCATAACGCGAATGTTGATATGTAGGGGACTCACTGTAGGACGTTTGCTGGACAAGCCATTGTCTCAATGAACTATTACTATATTAGAACAAGTGTATTAATATACTGCCTGGTCAAAAAAGGCTCTGTTTAATAGAAGAGCACCAAAAATCTATAGTTTGAACAATCTGTTGGAATTGTGAAATACATGTTTGTTAGCGGAAAAGTGCGAACATGAGGTTTTGGTTTCACTTGCAGGCTTTAAATCAGCCACATTTTTCACAGTAATGTCAAGAGGATACTGCGGTGAAGAGCCATGTGACTGAGTGTTCGTTTTATTAACAGGGCTAGGAGATGCGATCGCTCTGATCTCCCATAACGTTCCATTTCTGGGCCACAGCAGGAGGAGCTGTGTGATATTTCAAAGGCTTGTCTGGGTTTTTCTGTAGGACTCAAGGAGCTCATAAATATTCCTATTGGCTCAGCGCAGACCAAGTACCTGTTTAGCAGCCCGCGAGCCTGTTGACATAAATTATAGCTCGGCCAACATAACGGCCATGGGTCTGTTCTCTCGGAGCTGAATGATTATATTCAAGAGGTAATGACCCACCTGTGCCCACTTCACTCCCTCCTAACACTCTGTCAGGATTGTATCATCACTTGACAATATATGGCGCTTAGGTTTTTTTTAATTGTTGTTATATAACAACATTCTACTGGTTATGGAACTGCATGAATGACTCTAGGTGGAACTGAAAGGCCGGAGTGGATTTGTACAAATTTAGCCAAATCGATAACCTAAAGAATGCCATCAAAATTCCATCCGTAGAAGATATGCCATTTAAAAACAAAATTGCTGCAAACTTTCTAGAAGAGAAACACATCTAAACAGAGTGATATTCGACAATCTTTGCAGTTTTTGAGCTTACTTATGCAGAGTACAGCTTGATCATCTTTGTATGCATGAGCAGAGGCTTGAGAAGAAGTGATGGCAGATTTGCACACGTTTCACAGTAAGCATATGTTACACTTCATCCTCTCCATTGAAGGTAAGCACGTCCTTGGAGCCTCAGATCAGTGATGTTTATCAGTCGTCACCCACTGTTCCAGGTCGTGGCTATTCAGAAAGTTCCCATGTCCTAGTTTTCACTTCCCAATCATAAGTGACCTAGTCAGGAGTTCCTGCTTGATGGACATTTGATCGGCAGCCAGGCAATCCATGTTATCTGCCTCATTGCACTTGAGTTTCCTGAGTTGATGAGGTAGAGCGGAAGAATCAACAACCAAAAAAACAAAAAAAACAAGAGGCAGATAGGCCTGGAAAGCAAAGAGCTCACAAACGAGGAGAACAGATGTTTTCCAGATGTGGCCCTGCGGCTGCAGGAGGGACCCTCGAGCTGACTGGGCTACACACTGGCTGCTTTGTTCGCCTCCTCTTTTCAAACAGCTCTCTTCCTCTCCCAGGCCCTCCTTCTGTCTCTCTACCGCTGGCCTTTGAAGTCGGGACGAGACTCCGGAAGCAAGGAGCTGCAATCGATTTTCTTCCTGCATTAGAGCAGGAATGTGTGGACATCCCCCTCTTTCCTGTCCGTTTGAGTCCTCCATATTGTTGATGAGCCGTGTCTTGGTGCTGCTTGGCCCACAGGGTCAGAGGCCCCACGCACTTAAAGAACCAGCAGCATTTCCTCAAAACCTCCCACGACAACAGGTGCTGGGACACTGGAAGCTAGTGCTAAAAGTCCTTTGTCTGCGTGTTTCAGGTTAATTAAGCTGTGATGGACAAACATATTATGAAATATATGTTCAAAGAGAAAAAGCATTCATTGTGTGGTTGTAAGATTGAATAATGATGCTGCAGCCTTTTAGGAGTCAAGAGAGTAAAATTCCCTTGATCTCTGGATGATGGTATGCCGTCTCCAATCATGGGCATTTACGATTTCATAAAGGTCTCACAGGGCAAATAACACGTTCGCCAATTGTTCAGTTGTCCCGTTATGCATCATGGGCAGCAGTTCAACATGTATGAAAGAAACACATCTTGGCCTTCCTAGCCAGGGGTGAGAATTAGCCAAGGTAAGGACTGAGGAGAGAATGGAGAAAACCGGGAGAGAGGGCAATATGAGCCGTCAAATCAACCTCTTCAGTTTAAATGATCAGATAGTCTGCCATCATTTCCAGCTTAGTGGTTTCCCATCTCCTTACCTTCTTGTATTTCTCTATCTTGCTGTCGTTTAGGCTGCAGGTCGTCACGCAGGTGGGTTTACTGACCCCAGAGAGCGTCCTAGTACCAGCGCAGGATTACCTTCCACCTTTACTCACATGCAACACCAGGAGGAAGCCAGGGAAGAGGACATTCTTCACCCAGGGGTCACAGACTTGCAGAAGGACCTCTCTGACTCTTCTCCAGCGTTAAGAAGCACATTGGAGCACATCGTTCAACAGCTGGACATCCTGACTCAGGTGAGCAGTGCAGAGCGGTTTACTGAAAAAGTACTTTGAACACACAATGGGAATAATATGCCTGTCTGATATAAATGCTAGGCTAGCATAAAAATTTATTTAATGTTTGTTGAACCACAATGTTAGAATTTTCTGCTCATATTCTGCAGCTGTATCGAATGACCAAAGCTTGACTCGATGTCACTGCCGTATGATGCTAATTATCATCAACCGCTTGTGCTTCAGACCGTGGCTGTGCTGGAAGAGCGTCTCACGCTGACAGAGGACAAGCTGAGAGAGTGTCTAGACAACCAAGCTGTTATTCTGGAGCAGATGCAGCAGCCACACAATGAGACGAGAGGCGCTGAGGGTCCGGCGGTTTGACACACGCGTCCCGTCTTCGACGTCGTCCCGGAGTATAAGAGACTCACTCCTCCCTCTTAACCCTGGGGAACTTTCCTCAGCTTCAAAGAGGAACGGAAGGAAGAGCAAGATAGAGGTCGGAGGGCAGTAAGGAGTGGGGAAGGAGGAGGGAAGGTGAGGGGGTTTTAAAGGATCCTGTAGCAGTCTCTCCCAGAAATTCATTAAGTCCCTGCGGATGAGACAGCTGCAGCGAGAAAAAAACATCCCGGCCTTGTTTTGACAGCAGCGCGGGGCGGCATTCTTCACGACAGCCACTGCGACGACACGTCTGCAAGACAGACGTCTTTGTTTCTCTCTTTCACTTTCTTCTCGTTTGTGTGGATGTAACTGCTATGTACACTTATATTTTAATTATTTTAATTAAAAATAAACGAGTGTGATCTTGTTAAAGTGTGTCCTTGTTATGCATGTTCGTGCAAGGCCAAGTCTCCCTGACCTTTGACCTAACCAGCACACAGCACTTTCTTTAGGAAAAAACAAATCTATGCTTTCTATGTAAATGGAAAGTTAGACCCCGTATCTACAAACTTTCAAGAACAAAGTTTTCATTTTAATCATGTGTGGTTAGCGTTTAATATTGTGCAACATCTGCCCAAATCGTTACTCGCGTCATAGCGGCTATAAATGCTCGTTCCGTTTCTCTTAACGTTAATAAAAAAACAGCTATTGTTGTTCTACCATGAAAGCATGAAATGCAAATGAGGTCGGTTATTTTACTTTGTTTGCCGTCCAAAATGGATGACATTGCATGTTCAAATGGAAAAAAAAAAAAAAAAAAAAATATATATATATTA
>JAQMYG010000002.1:29668012-29679062 GCA_030014215.1 Clariallabes teugelsi | reverse complement strand
CCACAAAAGGCATTTTTATTATTTTTTCTCGTCTGTTTGAATGTAGGCAGCTGTGTTTTCCCGTCTCTGGAATGTAAACTGCTGGCAGCGGGAGGAAAAAGTCCCCTTTTCGTCCAATCCTAAAAAGTTCTTTGTGTAATGTTTGTGCCAAAAATATTTTGTTTGAGCACTGTGCTGATCTGCTGAATAAAAATCTTAGAGAAATCAGAGAAATGTACAGATATAGAGAGCAAAGCGCAGAGCAGTAAGCAGGAACGTCCGAACGGTAGCGAAGCCGGAAGCAAAAAAAAAAAAAAAAAAAAAAACCTGCACCCCGAAGGCACGCTCAGGTGTTCCCCGGGTTTCAGACAAAAATAGAAGCGAGAGTGCGGGAGGGCGAGTTTAAAGCCACGTATCCAGGTGTAAAGGGATGAGGCTTGTGTTTGTGTCGCCTTGAATGTGCCTCGAGCGCGAGCCTGATCGCTCTTGTGGCGTTTTACCTTTTGAAAGCTAAATTTGATTGGAGCGTGCGGTGGAGCCTGTGCTACTTTTTTGTTTTCTTTTTGGGCGCGTGTATTCGCAAAGCAAGGTTTTTCAATCATCTACCGCTCTTATCTCCGACTTTGTCTTCACTCGCTTTGAAGTCGAGCAAATTCTCTGACCCGGAGTGTCCTTTGGTTTCCTTTGAATGTAAAACACTAAGAACTTGTTTGGCTTCCTGAAAGGAGAGACGGTTCCGGTACAAAAGAAAAATGTTTAGCTAGAATAACAAAAGACGGGGTTTTTTTGTTTTGTTTTTGTGTCAGCCAATAATCAGGGCGTGAACTTCCGAGTGGCGTAAGAAAAATAAAAACGTTCGGGGATTTTGTTGTTATTGGAAAGTAATCAGGTGGCGTAGTGGTTGGCCCTATTGTCCTGTTGCCTCTGCAGTAGGTCGACACCCCATCCAGGGTGCGACGCTACACAGCATAAGCGGTATAGATGATGGATGAATTGAAGAATTCGTTGTGTGATGAAGCAGTGCATCACACAAAATTTCCCACCCCGAAATTTTTACCCTGATCTTTTATTTTTATTTTTACTTACAGAATACCACAGCGTACACATGTATAGCTCCTTTTAACACCGTGGATGGTCAGCAGAACAAGTCATTGTTGTCCCTGTCATGTTACAGAGAAACCACGAAACCGCCCTGGTTCTCAAAGTCAGCACCATGACCGCTCTAGCATTCGCGTTTCCTCATGACTCACCTTTTCATCACACGGTCTCATGACTTTCCGGTATTTACAGACACCTTCCCTTTTTTTTCTCGTCTCCCTTGTTTCCATTCTACTGAAAAAGGAAGTATGAGCCCAGACTGCTGATAACACCAATCTCCGCACCTTTTCCGCGTGGGATTCTGTATTTAACAGGAAAGAGGAGTCCCTTCCAGGCTCCAGCGTCCTTCCTGTGTCTCTGCAACCTGTTTCCTAAATCTGTCCGTAGTGGAAATAGCTTGGCCTTGACCTCGGTAGATGGGCTGTGGGAAACGTTAAAGCTTGTTCATGGGTTGGGGGCTTATGAAATTTCTGATTTCTGCTTGTTGTTTCATGTTTTTTCTTTTGACCTTGATGACATTTTCCCCTGTAACCAGTCGCCCGATTGCTGTAGCTGTGTATCGCAGCACTGGATACCCATAACGGCATCAGCAAGTGCAAGTTTTTAAAAGTATGTAACCAAAGTATGACTTTGGTTTCTTGTCGCAGCTTTAATCTAGCTCATTAAATTAAACTTTGCAAGCTACCAAATGAGACAGACGCAGCCTCCCAAACCAACTACCAATAAACCCAAACTGATCCAGTTTTCATAAATTTGTTAGTCATATTTATAAATCGGGTAAATCTGCAATTGTTTCTTGAACAACATCATTGGAGTGAACAAAAACACAACAATATAAAGTAGAAATCTTTGTCAAATTTCGACCAAGGCCATTTCCTATTCTCCTTCCAGATGCAGTCAGAGATGCGTATCTGTTAGTGCGTGTCATTTGTAACAGCCTCAGGATTCTCATTTAAAGGTTTCCAGAAGGGAGGGGGACCAGGCAGCAGCTGGAAAGGCCCAGCTTTTGGAAAGTGCCATCTGGCTGGTGGGTGTCTGCGGTCGCTGGCACATAGATCCCCTTCCTCTTGCAGAAAGAAATGTAGGCCATGCTGGTGACACACCACCAGCCAGAGGCTTCCATGCTGCTGTCAGCTGCAGTTTAGAGAAATTTTGCTATAGATGGCATGATAACGAAATCACGTGATTAAATAAACTTTGCTTCCTTCATGAGGAGCACCTACCCGCCATCTCCATCATCTTAACTTTTTCTTTTAAGCTCATCTCATCTCCATTTTGAATCCCGAGTGTGCTGAAAGTGCTGACGATGGAGAATTCTAGAGATAATCTCTCTTCTTCCTCATGTACCCATCAATTTATGTTTTTACGGCATGTGATCTGGTTCCTTCTTCACTTGTGGCTTGCACTTCCTATTCCATTGTATACATTTTTGATAGGTATATAATACTCGATAGCAGTCTTCCAGGGGCTCCACATTGGAATGTTTGATCCACAAGGTCCGGCACAGGTTGTACGCCAGATGTACTGCCTGTCACAACCTTCACGTTTTCTAACTGGGTCTTAAGAATCTTGCTCAAAGACCCAACAATGGTGACCTAGGAGTGGTGGGGCTCAAACCCCCGACCATCTGATCAGCAACCCAAAAGCCTCAATAGCCTGAGCCACCACTACCCCAATACTCCATATCACATTTACTTTCCTTTAAATAAAAAAAGACCCTCAATAAATAGTGAAATTAAACTTCAAAGTTCTGTCATTACTTCATACTCTTTCCGTCCTTTTTATTTTTATTTTTCTCTACGCCGTTTATCCTGTACAGGGTCATGGGAGGCCTGGTGCCTCTCCCAGGTGCACATCCTGGACGGGGTTCAAGTTCATCGCAGCGCACACAAGCAGACACTTGCACACTTCAGGGCAGTTTGGAAATGCCAATTAGCCCAATCTGCTTGTCTTTGCACTGTGGAAGAAAACCGGAGTACCCAGAGGAAACCCACCCAAGCAAGGGGAGAACATGCAAACTCTATGCTCGCAGACCCTGAGGAGCCCTTCTCCCTGTAGGTGCGAGGCCACAGGGCTAACCACTCCCCCGCTGTCTCACCTTCAAGAGAGAATAAAAGGTTTTTTTGTTTTTTTGTAATGTATGAAAGCCTTGGTATACTCTTCTTCCGCGAGCCGTGTACAGCTAAATAATTTTCATAAATTCATAGTTCATAGTTTTCAGCTCCTTTATTTATTTATTTTTTTGTAGTTCAAGTCGCAGTACTATTTTATGCTTCACTTTGCTTTAGCCTGTTTTTATCCTCCACCTTTCATTATTCATAAGTCTGGAAGGTATGCAGGTGCATGAAAATACTGTATAATTTCACTTTAAATTTAAATGTAGATCTAGTAGGAAATGGATATCGGAGGGAGAATAAAATGAATTCTATCCTCTCTCTGAACAAAATATTAGATTTTGCATTTCGGGAGAAAAAACATTTTGCACCTGAAATGGTATTTCTGTTCGAGGCGGAAGGAATGGATTTGGTAATATTTATACTTTCTTATATTTGCAGTATGGGTTATAGGATATCACATTAAAATGTTATTATGCAAATTATTCTTAGTAGTTAAACTTGTATAATGGTTGTGTGTGAGGTGATGTGACTCAATGATTCATTCTTCTTGCTTAATCCTCAGACGGTCATGAGATAAAATCATTGAGCAACCACTGAAGCTGGAACATTTGCCCACAACTCCTCAGCTGTACATAAACATATGAACAAACTTGTTTAGTGACTTCAGCTTTCTCTCCATGAACCAACTCGGCTTCGGTAGTACCTGATGCTAGTTACACGCCTACATTTATGGCAATTAGCAAATGCCCTTATCCAGAGTGAATTTAATACATTTTTATGTATATGGCACATTTAAAAACGGCCATTGCCACATCAGCTTAACAGAATGAAAAAATAATGGAAATCAGAAAATTGTGAGGACATAAGTTTAAATCATAATTAGCAGTTTGTCGCTGATGAGCAAGCTGAGGGCGACAGTGGGAAGGTAAAACTCCCAGAGATGGCAAGAGGAAGGAAATCTTAAGAGGAACCAGACTCAACGGGGATCCCATCCTCATTTGGGTGCTATCAGATAAATATAGCAATTACATTATGACTTACATTTTTTAGCTCATTACACATATGTACAATTGAGCGGAGTGGTAGCTCAGGGGTCTAAGGCTCTAGGTTATTAGTTTGAGGATCTGAGGGTCCGGGTTCGAGCTCGTTCGTGGGTTGCCCCACCCCATAATACCCAGCCATTGGATGCAGTGCCGGTCACAACCCTGGATAAAGTGGGTGGGTTGGGTCAGGAAGGGCATCCGGCATAAAACCTGTGCCAAGTAGTGGTGACCCCTTCACGGAAATAGCCGGAAGAAAGTTTTACACTTATGAGCAATTGAGGGTTAAAGGTAGCTTGGTAGTCCTGGGCAATTAAAGCTGGGACCTTCTGATCAGTTCCCTCAGGAAGGAGAGTTTTATACACCAAAAAAAAAAAAAAAAACTTTCATCTGATTGGGGTTTTGCTCAATAAATGTGATGCACCATTATAAAACGGTTCTGATAGGCTGATTTAGGTTTTGCTCTAAATGAATCACTTCTGAGGTTATTAGGTAATTAAACTCAAAAAGAGAACAATTTTTAAAAATCTTCTTGGATATTTTTGTCATAGAGGTAACGCTACTGTTCCACCTGTTCCACCACTACTTTTTCTTTGCCCGTCACCGACACTGAGGAGGATCATAAGGACTTAGTACAATTATGTCACGTCCTGATCCTGTGTTTAAGCAAGCGGTCACTAACCCACGCACAGCGGTGCACAGGTGTGTTTAGGGAAGCTGCTGTTAATCCTGTAAAGCGCCAACAAAGCAGTGGCCTAGAGAACTGACGGCTTTACTCCCTGTCCCTGTGTCCCCGTGTCCTCGTCTCTAATCCTTTCCAGGTGCTTCCTAACAGAATTCTCACTCCCTTTAATCGGCCCACTGGAGGCGAGTTAGTTAGCATCCTCCCTCCCAAAAGCTGTTGTTCTTTCAGATTAGCCGCTTTGCTACCTCGCTCCATCTGTCAGCTGAACAGAAGGAGAGCAGAGGGATGAGAGGAGATGGAGGTCACAAGGAGATAAGGAAGATGATGAAACATGGGTAGATATCACAGCTTCGAGCTCGTGCTTTGAAATTCTTTAATATCACGACTTGCATGTGGCTGTGTACTGATCATCATCTTGTCACCGCCCCTTGCTTGTGATCTTGCCGTCTGTCTCACTCTTGATTTACTTAGCATTTTTGTATATTCTGTTGATTTTGATGAAAAGTCATTGATGTGAGCTCAGGAAGTGATGTCATATCGACATGGCAGCTTACAGCACGAACAGGAAACAAGGATGCACTAGCGTTGTAAAAGTATGCGCTCAGCATAAAATGTTGATTTTGATTTCAATAACGCATCACAGTTAGCTGTCTAGCTCGTTGCTTATAAAAGACAAACCTACAGATGCTTGTGTTTTTATTCCCCAGGCTTTGTACCGCATGTAATTCCAAACTCGTCCTGCCATACATTTGCATTCGAAAAATCCTGACCCATGTTTTAAAGCGTCCATGTTCGCTGTTGCTTCTTTTGTACTTCCACGTTTAGACCCTCACCTATATTTCTTTCCCCCTTTTCTTTTCTTTTTTTAAATATAGATCATTTGCTTTTTCCGGTTGTTCCCTGCATGGAATAATGATGACGATGATCAGATTTTCCCCCAACAAACAACAGCAGCTGCCTCTCACAGCATGTTACACATATTACTAACAACTGCTCCCAACTAGAGAGTTTTGCTAAGTGTGTTTTGCGTCAGAATGTTCTACATCTCGTATGTCGAGCAATTTCAAAAATGGCAACTCTTATACTCTTATAAATTAATTATTTAATTCAGTTGTGCAAATTGCATCAGTCTGATGGCAAACTACCATTTCAGTTTACTGTAAAAAGTCTTGGCGGCACAAGGTCATGGCGTACTTACATCAAGAGTTTATTTGTATATAGTGCGCCCACTAATAGCAACAGTCTAGGAAGTGATGCTTTAAATGTTTGCAAGATCAGTAAATGAACAAGAGAACTGGTTTTCCACACTGACCAGGCGGGATTTTGTCGGTGTGATCTGGCAACCCCGACTGCACTCCAATCTCAAGTGTTATTCAGAAGTTGCAATGAAGAATTGTTTTATTGGGTTCTTGAGCAAAAACAAACACAAAATGTCTATATGCTAGTCTAATAAAGCTCAAGTCGGACGTTTACAGGGACTTTAGCCCCTATATAATATATTTAAACTCAGTTTTTAACAAGTCCTGACATTTAATCTGAGTAAACATCACTGGTCTAAGGTCAGTCTGATCACTGCTTTATTGTAAGAGTGTGATGTGTCAGAATAATATTAAGAAGATATTATTTATTTCAGCTTTTATTTCTTTCATCACATTCTCAATGGATCAGAAGTTTACCTTTACTTAGTTAATATTTGGTAATATTGCCGTTAAATGGTTTAACTTGGTTAAATGGTTCGGGTCACACTTTTCTGTTGGATTGACGTCAGGTCTTTGTGATGGCCACTCCAATACCTTGACTTTGTTATCCCTAATCCATTTTTGCCATAATTATGGAAGTATGCTTGGGGTCATTGTCCATTTGGAAGACCTACCAAAGAACCAAGCTTTATCTTCCTGGCTGATGTCTTGAGATGTTGATTCAATATATCTACCTTCTTCATGATGTCATCTATTTTGTGAAGTGCATCAATCCCTCCTGGAGCAAAGCCCCACCACACCATGATGCTGCCACCCCCGTGCTTCACGGTTGGGATGATGCTCTTTAGCTTGCAAACTTCCCCTTTTTTCCTCCAGACATTACAATGATCATTATGTGGGGGGAAAGGGTAAATTTTTCTTCCATCAGACCAGAGGATATTTCTCCAGAAAGTAAGATCTCTGTCCCTGTGTGTAGCTGCAAACAGTAGTTCTGAATGTTTATGGTGGTTTTGAGGCAGTAGCTTCTTCTATGCTGAGTTTTCTTTCAGGTCACGTTGATATCGATCTCGTTTTATTATGATTATAGATATTTTTGTACCTGTTGCCTCCCATGTTATTCTGGGATCAATTTGACCTGTTAATACCAAAGTATGCGTCTTCATTCTGAGCAGTATGATGGCGGTGTGCACCATTGGTGTTTAGACTTGCGTAGTATTGTTTGTACAGATGACCGTGGTTCCTTCAGGCGTTTGGAAATGGTTCTCAGGGATGAGAATGATTTTCGCATGATGTCAAACAAGGAGGCACTAAGTTTGAAGGCGAGCTTTAAAATGCATCCATATGTACACCTCCAATCGACTCATATGATGTCATTTAGCTTTTAAAGCTTCTGTAGCCATAACAAGAAAAATTTAATGTTTTGAAACTGTTTAAAGGTAGAGTCAAATATGTGTATGCAAACTTTCTAACTTGACATTCTAATTAGTTTTGATATAGGAGGATTTCACCATATAAACCTGGAAACCCTAATACTAGTAGTGGTGGTGTTAATGTGATGGACAATGCATGTTCACTTTCTTTATTTTATTGCCTTTATCAGTCTTTTTTTCATAGGTTTTACACTTTGTTTTGTCTGAAGCTCGGCGTTTCTGTCACTGCATGTCCTGCTGGCTGTTTTTTCTTTTTGTTTTTATTTTTTCTCCTGTCGCAGGAAACGAAGCCGCTGTTATTACGCCTCATAATCTGACGCCAGGAAGAGGGTCTGTTCCCAAAAACAAAAGCTAATTTATGTTAGCCTTTCACATAGCCTCATCCTGTTTTGGCTCCAGACGAAAACAAACTAATGCCAGGAATCTCCCCTCGCATACACACACACACACACACACACACACACACACACACACACACACACACATATGAATGAATACGTGTGGTCACAGAACGTGTTTTAAGAAATACATTCATGATTCCTAAAATTCATTAGTTTTGTTTGTCATTAGGATTTCGAATTGACTCTAAAAAGACTTTAAAAGTTTAAACATTTTTAAATGCATCTCAGATACAGATGACCATCTACTTTTACAAGGTTTCTTTTTTTTTCTGAAATGTGTGACTCGGAAAAACCTTTGCATAGAATTTACAAGAACTAGCATTTATGCTAATATTATGAGCATAAATATTAATTGATTTTCAAATGATTACATAGTTTCCACTTTTCTGTCCCTAGTTTGGTATTTTCAAAGTGTCAGAGCTTGTCAGTCAGTATCTATGGATAACTTCTACATAATGTTTGTGCAAATGTTTCACTAAAGTGTGCGCACAATTCAGTAAAAGAATCATATGACTTAAGAAAGTGAAATATATATATTTTTTTTAAGTTTTCTTTTTTTCTTTTTTTTTTTTTGTTTAAAAGTACAGACAACCACACAAAACAGTAAAATGACATTTCAGAGGAGTGAAATTATTGGGCTGCATCAAGCAAAGAAAGGATTTTTTTTAATTATCAGGAACTGGAAAAAGAACCTTTCAAAGCATTTCATCAAATCCTGGAAGGAATGTGGAAATGAATGAAGATCACTTAAACACTTGGTGAAGTTGCATGGTAAAAAATCAACAATTACAACCAGAGGTATGTTTAGTAGTGAAAGTCAGAGCATTTACACATTAAAACCACTTGTTAGTGAGACTCATCAGAAAAAAGGCTTCAGTTTTGCTATGGAGGATAAAGATTAGACTTTGGAGTGATGGAAAAAGGTCATGTGACCTGATGAGTCCAGGTTGAGCCTACTCCAGAGTGATGGGCGTGTCAGGGTAAGAAGGGAAGCACATGAAGCGATGCTCCCATCATGCATAGTGTCCACTGTACAAGCCTCTGGAGACAGTGTTATGATCTGGGGTTGATCAGTTGCTCAGGTCTAGACTCAGCAACGTTATGGGGCAATAAAATGAAGTCAGCTGACGACCTGAATGTACTGAATCACCAGTCACTATTTCAGAAGAGGCAAATTATTAGATTGAATCACGCAAAGACAACAACTAAGGAGATTTTTAAAAATTGTCAAAATCTATGTTGAAAATAAAGACAGAGATTGCTTGTTCATGTGATCTTTAGGATTTTCTGATGACACGAAATATTTAATTAGAGCATTAAGAGTGTGTTAAAGGTTAAACAAACAAACTTTTTCTTTTTTTTTTTTTGAGGAGAAGGGTTTTCAAGTAAGAGATGTTAAAAAAAATTTTGCAAATTAATGCAAAGATCAAATTTTTTATTTAATTATTTAATTTATTTCGAGATAAAGTGTAAGTGGCCTGGAAAAGAGAAAAATAACAAAAAATTGCTACTCATTGGAAAAAATACCTGTTTTGGTTATTTGATTTTGATTCTCATGAGTTTGTTATGAAGTTAAATTGTCCTGTAAAAGTGACATCAGCGTGACGCACGCCGATCTTTGAATTCGGGTTCAAGGTTCTCACTTTCGGTCAGGTGACGTCTCGCTTCTGTGTCTAAGCAGCATTAGAGAAGTTTGCTAATCTTTTAAGATGCTGCTGCACGTTCACGTCACTAAAAAGCCCTGATCCTCTAATGATGTTTAGCACCAGGCGAGAGCGGCGTCCCTTCTGTCCCGGCCGTCTGTTCCGACACGCAGGAAGCTGAAACCAACGTGTTAATGCTTGTGTTGCTGTTGAACAGATTAACAGTTGCCTTCAGTGTACTGTGTGTATGTGTGTGTGTGTGTGTGTGTGAGAGATGAAAACATAGCGTCTTTAAACGACCTGAAAGAACGAGTTGTGATAGTGTCATGACAAGTCATTGTTTTTTTTCCTCTTTTTTTGTTCGGGTTCCATCTGTTCTGCTGCACTTGTTAAACCGCACCTCTACCTGACCTTGGCAGCTCCAAAGATGCTCGGTTTAATACTTGCCTGTGAATCTGTGGACATTTCACAGCTGGAGGTTCTGTAATTAACATTGTGCACCAACACACACACACACACACACACACACACACACACACACACACACACACACACACACTTCATCCGTCAGAAAAGTGTTCCATTCAACCCAAACAAAACCAGTTCTGCAGCTCTGATTGTGATATTGAGTACACGATATTGTATGAACAATGTGTAGTGTGTGTGTGTGTGTGTGTGTGTGTGTCCTGGCAGTTAATTTGTCTTTATTGCCTCTAGCACCCTCTTCCTGACTAATTGTTTGATCTGGCTGAGTCAAATATCTGATTGTTTCTCTCCAGAGCCAAAAGAAAGTTCCTCTACGGGAATGTGCGTCTTTATCCAGTCGTGGGTTTGGTGAACCCACAGCAGTAAACGTCTCTACAAGACCTCAGACGCTCATCTCATGGTGCTTAGTTCAGGCCGATTTTAGTCAGTGGCATGACAAGCCAGGACACACTCGACCTACCTGGCTTAAAATGGGTGTGTATAGTGTGTGTGTGTGTGTGTGTGTGCGCATGACTCTGGTGGGTGGCCTGGCACAATGAGATCGTATGTCTGCGTCACACCTGGCTGGATTTGACTTCTCATCACGCACTGTGCTTCTACTCAAATATCAGAAAACCTATAGACCGCGTTAACATGGGTTTATTTGTGACTCCTTGCTGCGGGGAGATAAAGGAGCAACCTGAAAAACCACACAAGTTGCTTTTCTTTGTAGAACAAGAACAGCTCACGGAAGAGGGAAGACTTTGTCAGGGTTCATCTGACCCCTTGAGAATGTGTTCCATTCATGTGCATTGGATCGCCAATACCAAGATGAGGTTGAATGAAATCATGTTGTACAGGGTGGGCCATTTATATGGATACACCTTAATAAAATGGGAATGGTTGGTGATATTAACTTCCTGTCTGTGGCACATTAGTATATGTGAGGGGGAAAACTTTTCAAGATGGGTGGTGACCATGGTGGCCATTTTG
>JAQMYG010000002.1:29644097-29657207 GCA_030014215.1 Clariallabes teugelsi | reverse complement strand
GTCAACTAACTATGACTTTTATTTTATAATGCATGTTTATAAAAAGTGTCAATTTACTCTAGTATGTGTGTGTGTATGTGTGAGATTAAGGTGTGCTTTTCTGTGTGTGTGTGTGTGTGTGTGTGTGTGTAACCCAAGCTTCAGTGGAGTCCTGCTCTCTCTCTCTCTCTCTCTCTCTCTCTCCTTCCTGTGCTGTTTGTTTGCGGTCAGTTGATCCGGAGCGGAAATTCCTTTCCGTTTTTGTGAATGACAAACTTATTAACAATTCAGCGGCGCAGGCCCCGGTTTCCATCCGGCCCCCGACGGCGCGCTCTGAGCGCTGCGATTGGTCGGCGCGCGATAATGTCGGCATTGAAACGCCGCGCCCTCGCTTCCATTCAGTAACACACACACACTCTCTCTCTCTCACTCACTCACTCACTCACACACACACTCGCAGAGACACAGAGGGACACGGACAGAGACAGAGAGCAGCTCACAGAAGGAAAGACGTTTTGCTTTGGAGCATCAGGACGCAGCGTGAATCTGCACTGGACGGTGTTTCTTTCTTTTAAACGCACGCGCACAGACACGCACACAGCGCGCGGACCTGGATGTTAAACAGATAAAACAGAAGAAGACGCGGTTATATAACCAGAAGCGGCGCGTGAGTGTGGGCTCGAGCGTTACTCTCAGGCGCGCGCGCGAGTCATTGATAAACGCGCAGGCATTTTCTGAGCGCACGCGCATGAATGGACGGAGCGCGTCTCGTCTCCAAGATCCATTAATACGAATCGGATTTTTTTTCTTCCTCTTTTAATCAGCACTTGTCGAGGGTGCGTGTGCGCATTGTTGTTGTTGTTTGCATTTTTTTTTTAATCAGCATAATTATTGTTATTATTATTATTATTATTGCACCGAGCATGAGCGCGCGCTCCGGCCTGGCCTGCTGAAAGCCCCGACGCGGCCCTGCGCACCCACGACGCTTCGCGAAAAACCCCAGAACGGAAAACCCGATGCTCGATAAGTTCCGCCCCGCGCAGCCCGACACGGCGATGGCGATCAGCAAGAGCGTCGCGTGGCTCCGCGAGCAGCTCGAGACGCGCCGCGAGCGCCTGCTCGTCATGGACTGCCGCGCGCGCGAGCTCTACGACTCGTCGCACGTCGCGGCGGCGATCAACGTGGCGATCCCGAGCCTCATGCTGCGGCGGCTCAAGAAGGGCAACCTGCCCGTCAAGTCCCTGCTGTCGGACGGGCAGGACCGCGAGAGGTTCGCGCGCCGCTGCAGGACCGACACCATCGTGCTGTACGACGAGTGCAGTCGGGAGTGGAACGAGAACGTGGACGGAGGCTCGGTGCTCGGCTTGCTGCTGCGCAGGATGAAGGACGAGGGCTACAAAGCCTTCTACCTCGAAGGTACGCGGTGTTAACGCTCATGCAGTAATACTACAGTGCAGTCGGGTGTTCAGAAAAGGCCCGGAGCAAGCTTCTAGCACTGGTTGTTTTTGATACACACACACACACACACACACACACACACACACACACATCTTTTTAAATAGTTCCCATCCATCATTAACGTATAGAGAAAAATACTGTGCATTAGTCTACATACTGGTACTGATAATGCAGAGAATTTTCCTTAATATGGTCATGGGAACTATTTAAAACGGGTGCGTGTGTGTGCGCATGATTAATTTAAAAAAAAAACATACATTAGTATCGGTTTGTAGACTAATGCACGGCGTTTTCCTAAATATGTTAATGATAGTAGTTTTTTTTTAATCATCAATCATGCGCGCGCACACATACACAAATATCTTTTACATAGTTCCCATCATCTTTAACACATTGCTCGGCACTAGTCTACATACTAATACTAATGTATGCTTCATATTTTTGAGCAAAATAACTTTTAAAACTTCCTTTGAGTGTATGTCATCATTCTTTATAGACGTATTCTGTATATCAAGCACCTTCGGGTACTATCTGGAGCCTTTAAAAAAAAATGAAGAATGGAGACATCCATAATACAAAAATGTGCATGCATTCATGTGCATATTCTCTCTAAACATGTTGAGGAAAATGCTGTGCATAAGTCTACATACTGATACTAATGTATGTTTAAAAAAAAAAAAAAAAAAAAAATATATATATATATATATATATATATAAAATAATAATAAATTTTAAAAACTTTTTTGAATGCATGTCATTATTCAGGTACTATTTGCATAATTATTTGTGTAACGTATCCGTTATTATAGGTATATACTATTTGTTTAGATAATTTGCACTATTTGTATAAGGCACCTTCGGGTACTATTTTAAAACCGTCTTGTACTATTTTCAGCCTTTTAATGCAATTAAAATCATCATAATACAAAAGATGTGCATGCATGCATTCATGTGCCAGTGTGCTATAAATAAATAAATAAACATCGACCTCATTATGTTTTAACCCTCCAGGCGGTTTCAGCAAGTTCCAGGCTGAGTGTCCGTCTCTCTGCGAGACCAACCTGGACGGCTCGTGCGGCGGAAGCGGGTCCCCGACGTCGCATGTCCTGGGCCTCGGCGGCCTGCGCATCAGCTCCGATTCATCGGACATCGAGTCCGATGTGGACCGCGAGCCCGGCAGCGCCACCGATTCGGATGGCAGCCCTGCGTCCAACCCACAGCCGTCCTTCCCTGTCGAGATCCTGCCGCACCTTTACCTGGGCTGCGCCAAGGACTCCACCAACCTGGACGTGCTGGAGGAGTTCGGCATCAAGTACATCCTGAACGTGACCCCAAACCTGCCCAACCTTTTCGAGAACGCAGGAGAGTTTAAGTACAAACAGATCCCTATATCGGACCACTGGAGCCAGAACCTATCGCAGTTCTTCCCAGAGGCCATCAGCTTCATCGGTGAGCAGACAACACTCACACACACACATTTGTTACATAAACTGGTTTTACGGGGACCATGATTAGATTCAGGCTAACAGGGACCTCAGGTTAATGAAAGGGAATTGTCATTATTCACTCGCTTCAAGAAAAATATAAAATAATACAAGATAAGACAAAGATTTTAACAATTTTATTTATTCCTCATGAGGGAGTTGAAGCATTACAGCGACACGGTAGTAACGACAGTGACATTGCAAAATAATGCTTGATGATAGCCATGTCTTCAAAGATAAGGATACAGACTGAAAAGTAGCAGCATTATCAGACATTCAGAACTTCATGTACTTTTGGTAAATGGTGTTGACGTGTTCGAAACTAAATGGTTACATGTGTGGTTTTATGGTTTCTGACACTGTACAAGCTGCTGTATTTAATAAAGGAAAAAAAAGCCTACATTATAAGGTTGCAAATTTTTACCCATTATGGTTTTTTTTTTTTTTCAAAAAAAAGTGTTAATTACACCCACCCGCCCATATTCTCCGCTTTGAATAATCAGATATTAATAGACTGTTCTAATTGAAATGAGGTGCTTACTGTAATATGGCATTTAAAAAAGACAAACTGTAGCGTGTAAACCTTAAACCTTAAAGTTGCATCACCTTGACTACATAAAAAGATTAAGAGTCTTTGTTTAAAACACTACCATCAGATTCCCAGCTATAATGCTTTGCCGCTGTCCTTTTGTGTTTGTTTGAGGATTTTAGCCAAGCTGTGTGTGTGTGTGTGTGTGTGTTTGAGTATGTGCTCACACTAAAAAGGCTTATGACAGAGCAGGAGATGAGGCGAGGTAATTTGAGCTCAACAGGAAGGAAGCGGCATTGAAAGTAATGTAGGACAGAGGCGGTGTTTTCTCCCACACAACGGGGCCCATTTACGGGGGGTGGTGGTGGGGGGGTGATGTTGACATCCTGCTCGCCATGACAGCGCGCCCCCGTGACTTCTACATTTACACGCCCCAAATGGTGCCATTGTCGAGTAACCTGGTGAGCGGAAAGATCATTCGATAGGCCATAATAGTCGATTTCCATGTCTGATTCCAGAGCAGAAAAATGGAAGATTTGTTTTCGTCCTCTGTCATGCCCTAGAGAGCGTACTGAATGAGAGCTTTTTGTGTGCACTCTAGCCGGGAGTGTAATGAATTCTGACACATGCATGTCTCTCTCTCTCTCTCTCTCTCTTGCTCTCAGGCGCATGGTTAATGTACGCGTTTATAAAGACACAAAATTGTTGGGTTTTTGACGATATCAGGTTTTAGATGTCATAACAAACGTTATTGTTTGCACCGAAATCTAACCAGAAATCCTGCATGTTGTTTCATTTTTTTTTGTACAGACGAAGCTCGAGGTCAGAAGTGTGGCGTCCTGGTGCACTGCCTTGCCGGTATCAGCCGCTCTGTCACGGTGACCGTGGCCTACCTGATGCAGAAGCTCAACCTGTCCATGAACGACGCCTACGACATCGTCAAGATGAAAAAATCAAACATCTCACCCAACTTTAACTTCATGGGCCAGCTGTTGGACTTTGAGCGCACACTGGGACTTCAGAGCCCGTGCGACAACCGAGCCACGGCGCCGTCGCAGCCGCTGTACTTCAGCACGCCTACCAATCACAACGTCTTCCAGCTCGACCCGCTCGAGTCCACGTGAGACGCCGGGTGCGCCTGCAAAGGTGCTTGACCATCCCAATGTGGCTTTCTGTCTTTTTCCTCTCTCAAACGGAGGAAGGTTTTCCGGACGATTTTTGACGCAGCTGGCGTGAGATGCCGACTGTCGTGAGTTAGCCGATGACGCGCCAATGGGCTTTGGCCTGAAGCGGAAAGGCAGCTGCTGTATTATTGGGACGGAGAAACGCAGCTCTGTATCTCTCTCAGACTCTGTAAGGTAGTTCCTGCTTTCTATCTTCGTACTCAAGCATGTGAAGACTGTCCAAATGAGGAACTTCTGGCGTGCCAAAGAGACTGGAATTGGACAGTTTTAAAAAAAAAAAAAAAAAAGCAACTAGAGACTTGTTCTATTTCAGTTTGTTTTTTCTAGCACTTGCACCTTCACATTTTTCGGGTGTGCTCTTCTTGTCTTCAGTGAAGACTTGCCTGTTTTGGGGGATTTAACAAAAACTTACAGACACCCTCGTTGACGATGGCACAGTACAGTGTACTCCAGTTTGTTTGTGTGGAGACACTTTTGAATCATTTATACGTGTGTATATTAAGGACATTATTATAGCCACGGTATACCTGTTATGAAAAATAAACAGGCACCGAATCTTTTTTGTTTGTTTGTTTGTTTCTGTATGTCATCTAAACTGAATATTGATCAATATTATCTATGAGTTAAATGCCAAAAAAGAAACTGAATAGATTTTGTGAGATCACAAATGTGTATAATGTAATATATTTCAAATTTTTTTCCTTTGCTTTATGAACGAGCCTTTATGAATCAGCCTTTCCTTATGCATCTTTCCACCCTCTGAGAGTCACCTTGTTGCCCCTGCCTTAGGTCTTCTGTACATATGAGTATCGTTGTGCGCTAACCGCTCAAAGCGGTTAATTCGTCATTAAGCTTCTCTGTCACCTGCTGTCAGAGCTATAAACTGTCAGCACATTCAGAAAGTATTGTTCAAACTCGTATCAGTATATGTTCGAGTCCCAAATACGGCTGCATGCTCACAACGAATCTAGAACCAGGACGCCTTTATTACAAATTTTTTTTTGTCTAACGTTAAGAATGATGGAAGATCGAAGCGGGTGCTATGGGTTTTTTTTTTGTGCGATTCGAGGTCTCTGAAATGTCCACGATGCGGAAGACGTTCCTACGCCTCCGCTCTTCAGGGAAATTCTGTGAAATGCAATTTAGTTGTCTGACACGGATTTTAAAAATTTTAAGCAAAGGCCTGTTCTGAAGGAGGAAGGTTCCACTTTGGGTCCCGTCCTTCCAACCCTACGAATGTAAAGAGATGATAAGTTATTAATAAATTGCTATTTTGTCTATTCAAACATACTGACCTGCCTCTCTTTTTGTATTGTTCTCTTTCAAAATTCTTGCTAGTTAGCTAGCATTTATATACCTTAATGTTTAGCATCATTGTTGAAAATTAAAAGGTATGCTACTTATTTAGAAAGATCCTAGAAAACAAGCTAATGTTCTACTCTATATGTGAAAGTAGGTAGGTTACTTTCTAGACAACAAGAAAGTGCCTGGCTAACACTGACTAGCCTCCTAGCTCACTTAAAAGCTAATCTATATATGATTAAGGTTTATGCATTATGGTTCATAGTTTACCATAATTACTAAAAATTAACAAAAATGCTAATTATCAAGGATTTTCTAGCTAATAAGTTAATGTAATTGACTATATAAATCTAGCTAGTTTTTTGAACATGTTTCTAGCTAACCATAACTATCCACATAGTTTGCAAATTTATATCATTTTAGGTTTATTGTTTATATACATTTATAGTTTAATGTTTTTATTTTGAAAGGGAACAAATATGCTAGTTATCAAGAAGGTTTCCGTGAAACTTCCTGAATAATAATAAGTAAAAATAAGGTTCTAGCTTAAATCAACTAGCAACATAGCAAACAAGCTAAGCAAAAGAGTTTAATACGTTTGTACGTCATTGTTTAACATCTTTAGTAAAAATTAATAAACATGCTAGATATCAAGGAATTTTCTAGCTAACAATCGAATATAGTACACTATATGATATAGCTAGCTTTCTAAAAGACACAAATTTTCTAGCTAACAATAATTACTGACATAGTTTGCTCAGTTTAACATAAGTGCAATAAAAAAACAAAAACAAATCTGCTAGTCATTCTATCTAGTATACTTATGTTATAGACTATATGGAACTAGCTAGTGTTCTGGATGATAAGAGAGTTTAGAAACATAGTTAGCTAACAAACTAAGCAAAAACATTGAATAGGTTATTTATCTCATAGTTTCCCATCACCAGTAAAAATGAACAAACATGCTAGGTATCAAGGAACTTTCTAAGTAACAGGATAATATAATAGATTATGTGAAACTAGCCAGCTTTCTGGACAACAATAAGGTACCTATCTACCTCAGACTAGCCTCATGGCAGCTTAAAAGCTAACCGTTTTTATGGTTCATAGTTTTGTATAATTACTTAATGTACAAACATGCTGGTGATCAAGAATGCTTATAGCAACAACGCATGTTTTAAGCTATTTGAAAATAGCTAGCTTTCTGGGCCTCAAGAAATTGTCTAGCTTACAGGCTAATGATATTGGCTATATTGGAATAGTTACCAGTCTGGACTTGAAAAGTGTTTTTAGCTAACATCAACTAGCCATGTAGTTATCCAACAAGGTAACCTATGTTTTTTTGTTATATACATTATAGTTTACTATCAAATTTAATAGGTGTTGAGGAAGTTTTTAGCTAACGAGAAACTTTTTTTTTATTTTTTATAATTTATATATAAAAAAAGAGTTTGTGCTTAAAATGGTCCTGGCACATTTTCTGGCCTTATTACTAAAGGAACTATCACTAACACTACTAGCTACCCGGTTAGCTTTTTAGATCATTAAGTGGTTTGCTAGTGTTAATGAGAAATGTCATGATGAATAGCAGGCCTTGTAATCAACATTTAGTGGTAAAATAAACAGTCAAAGTTGCAGAGAGTGCTAGCTACAGTAGCTTCATCAGATATATTGACTACATTAGCTTCTTAGCTAGCTAGGTGGACACTTGTTAGCTCCCTCCTTATTATTCTTAATCAGTAACCTCGCTACGGATCCAAACGATACATCAACCAACAAGTGGAGTATTTTTGTTTTTATTTTATCTTTAACGTTTGAGATTTCTCTCTCACACAAAAAATGCATAGCATGAGTAGCTCCAGCCCTCTTTCTTGAGGTGAGGATAATTTGAGCTGGCAGAACTTTGGAGCAGGTCAGGATTTGCATGGACTGCTGGGTAACGAGAGCCTATCCGCTCGTCGCTACTTCCTGTCTGGAGGATCAGCGGCTCAGGACGCCTCCGCACAGGAAGCAGGCTGCGGCAGAACGAGTCAGAAACTGGCTCTAACCCGGGCTTAGCTGTCTGCTGATGTCAGAAATAATCCTGGTGTTGGAGTGGAAAAAAGATGGAGGAAAAAAAAAAGAATTGTTCTTGAAGGACAAATGGCCGATTAATTTGACTAAAAGAACAATAATGTCACGAATTCTAGCCGAGAGTCATGAAAACTTAAAGATACCGGAAGACGATTAACGTACTCGTACACAGTTATATATAAATTAATGATGTTGAATTCTTGATTCTGATTGGTCATAAGGCGTTGATACATTTTCCATAAGCTCTTACAGTAGCGTAGCTGCAGATTGAACCTTTATATTAACATGTTCACTCTGTTACTGTTTCTATAGTAAAAATTTACATAAGGAAATAATCTACGCTTAATAATAAACAAATGTTAAAAACATGTTAGCTAGCAAAGAAAGATGCGTATTCAATAAAGGGAAGTTTTCTGAAATAGCTAAAAACATTGTAGTTGGTGGATAACATTAGCTAGTTATCTACAAGGAAAACGGGTGCTAACGAGATAACACTAGCATGTTAAAAAGGTTTGTGACTTACCTAGCTTTCTGGGCAAAATTCTAATTTAACATCAATAATAAAAATAAACAAATCCTTAATTAACTAATTAATTAATTAATAATAACAGACATGCTAGCTATAAAAAATGTTTTCTATTTTTAGGCACTTTGTAAGGAAATAAATAAGAAAATCTTTTGCAACATAGATAGCTATGTGGTGTTAATTTTCATAGAAACCTTGATGATTAGCATGTTTTTTAGTAGTGTTTATTATACTAGAAAGCGAGCTAGATTCATAAAGAAAGTCTTGATCAAAGAATTAACTTTTTAGCCAGATGTAGTTTGAGCTATAAACTTAGCATTTGTTTGTTTGTTCATTTTTAGTAGTCATACTACACCAGAAAACTGTTCAGAAAAACATGTCAACCATGCTAATAGGCTAATGTTGGCTAATATATAACATTAATTATTTGTTTTTCCTCAAACGATTAAAAGACTTAAAAAAAAAAACTATGCTAGTTCGCATGAAGCTTTCTATCTAGCTAGGTTTCTGTAACACAAGAAAGATTCTAGCTAACACAAACTAGCCACATGGATGGCTAAGAAGTTTACCAAAAGAGTTTTAAGAATTCTAAAAATTAATATTTATAGCTAACAAGCGAAAATTAGTGGTTAAAAATATTTATGGTTTATGCACTGGATGGAGCTAGCTAATGTTCTGAGCTACAACAGTACACTAACTAGCGACCTATTTAGGTTGTTAGCTCATTATGTGGCTAGTTAAAGTGTTAGCTAAAGAAAACTTTGTGGTAACTTGCATGCTTTGTTTTAAACTAAACAGTAAAACTCTTACTAGCTAGTTTCATAAGGCATAAAAAAACATAAAGTAAAAGTTAACAGCTGAACCGTTTTAGCACACTATGAATCGTCACATACACATTACACATTTCATACACAGTGAAATTCTTTATTCTTCTCCAGCTTCTTATTAGGAGGCTCGGGCCAGAGTGCAGGGTCAGCCATTATACAGCACCCCTGGAGCAGACAGGAACCTTGATCAAGGGTCCAACAGCAACAACTTGGAGCTGGGGCTCGAGCCGTTGACCTTCCAATCAGTAACTGCCACAGACTGAGCCACCACCACCCACTCGCCCAATCATGTTGTTTATTTACAGTGTTGTTAGTATAAGTAAAATATATAAGTGAAAAAAAAAAACTAAAGTAAAGTGAAAAGTGTCGTTGAAATCGAAATAAGGCTTTCTGAGCTCTTGGTTTTTGTTCGTTAGGGGTTGTGGATAGTATTGTTAGCAAAGAATAGATGTTCCTGCTTTCGATTTGGCGTTCTTGTGCAAGTCTTGTGTTTGAACAATTACATACACTTTATACAACAATTAGTCTCGAACAAGTAAGCCTATTGATAATAATCTACAGTAACAACACTGGAATGTTTAACTATATGTATCACTCGGAGTCCCTGTTGGTCTACAATCATTGATTACACTAACTGTTGGTCTGGGTGAGAGTAGATCTGTACCGTCCGTAATACTGAGGAGAGAGCAGCTGCCTCCCAAAACCAAGACATTCAAAACCAGCCACGGACACATTTAAGCAAGAAAACGAAACTTGATAACGTGATGTTATTTCAAACAACACTTTGTCTTCTTAATAAGTGTTTCTAAGTTGTTCGAGGCACGTGTAACTAAAAAGCTAGTTAACTTCTAACCCAAGGCTGAATCCCAAATCCCTCTCTAACCCTGATCACGGGCACTGCTTTGTGTGTGGAACAGGGGTTATACAACCTACAGTGCATAGCGCACTAGCTTTCCATTTAACGCTATATGGGATTGAACCTTGTATCCCAGAAGTTAACGGAGATGATATTCTACAGCAGAATAATTGGAAATATAAAGTAAATCTTGTGTGATTTACAGGACTGTCCACCACCTCCATGGTTTATTCTCCTCACCTTCTGGCCACATAGTACCGGTTAAGAATAAAAAAAATAACTGGTTAAATAAAGATACAAATCATCATCTGTTGATAATAAATGGTGTTTGCTGAACTCTTGTATGAAAGCAATATCACAGTCGAGGTCGTGCTGTGTTGCTCTACAGCTTGCATCAGCATGGTTTCGACTGGACACACCATCCCTTTTTTTCCCAGAATAAACAGTTGAAATGATCTACAGTATCATTTAGATGTATAAGATGTCTCTGTCTCTCTCTGTCACCACGGACGCCACTAACGCTCGACTTCGGCGTCTAGGATATCGTGGTGCTTTTTTTGTTGTTGTTTTTTTTTTTAGGTGAAGCTCACAAGTTGTTTCATGTGGACTTTAAATACAGTAATAAAGTAACCACAGCGTGCTACATCACGTCCCTGGTTCAGCAGAACGTGTATCCCGCCCCAGCATGTCCGCGCTAAACTTGGTGTGTGTGTTAATCCTGTGTGAAGGGTTTCAATCGCTAGCGTTCTCCAATGACAGGCTGCCTCTGCCCGGGATTTGCTTGCACCCCCAGCAATTTCCGGTCTTGTGGCAGCTCGAGTTCTAGCACCTCAACACACACACACACACACATACATACACACACACACACACACACACACATCAGTGACCTCCAGACTCTCCTGCTTGCCAGCTGCTCTACACTCTAGCACTAATGTGTGTTGGAATGTCTGTTAGACGCTCTGGTGCCCAAAAAAGATCCTATATATCCTGTGGCCTTGCAGTTCTTTAAAGTGGTTCTGGATTCTTTTCGGTTAGAAGGTGTTGATTTATTTTCTAAAATGCCACGTTTAATCGTTGTTATGGTGACGTTTCCTGAATGTTTATTAGACACTTACGGAAGGAGTCTCCAGTGCCAGAGGATATGCCGTGACTTTAGACTAAAGTGTTTCTGTGTCACTGTTTCAGACGGCGAAGGCTGTAATTGTTTCTCAGAGAGAAGGCGTCTCTCTCTCTCTCTCTCTCTCTCTTTTACACACACACACACACACACACACACACACACACACACACACACATCTGTCAGCTCTTTTTTTTTCAAAATAAAAAACCTCGACTCTTCTTATCTCCGGTACAATCAAAGCACAACAACTTCAAAGGAGCACCTGGGTTACATTGTGTCGCGTCTCCACTTCCTGTCTCCTGCCGTCTCCCCCCTTAACCGCACAGCTGGGCCAGAGCGAGCGTGCAGGGGATTATGGGAAGGCCAGGTGGAGCAGACAGTGTGGTGGGCGTAATGGAAGCTCTGCTATCACGCCGAGGAGCCGCGGGCCATCCTCCAAACCACCCACAGCACAGACAGAGACAGAGCGGAGACACTGCAGAGAGACGGGGATGGAGAAAGATAGACATAGACATACAGATAGAATGAGAGACACAGAGAGACGGACCAAGAGACTGAAAGGGAGAAACACACCAGAGATGAAATGTGTGTCTCTCCTCATGTCTCTCCTTCCGCTGCCTTTCTTTCTGTCCAACTCTTATTCTGTCTCTCTCAGTATGTCTTTGCATCAATCCTTCTCTTTCACCCTCTTACTCTGTCCTTCTTTTCATATTTTTCTTCGTCCATCTTTCTTTCTTTCGTTCTTCTGCCCCTCTTTCTGTCTCCATTTGTTTCTCTCTCTCTCCCTGCCTGTGTCATATTCTGTCTTTCTGCCTCTTTCTGTTCAATTGTCCAGTCTTTTATTCTTCATTTTAATTCTCCTTACATATCTGTCTTTCCCTCTGGACATTCTTCTGCCTTTTTTTATTTTATTTTTTATTTCTTAGCCCCAGTTTCTTTCTGTCCATCTCTTATTCTGTCTCATGCAATGTCTTTCCATCAAACCCTCTCTTTCTGCCTCTTATTCTGTCTCTCTTTTCTTGTCTCTTTGTCCATCTCTCTCTCTCTCTCTCTCTCTCTCATTATTTCTGCCTCTTTCTGTCTCTCTCTGCCTCTTTTATTCCTCATTTTAATCCTCTTTACAGATCGGTCCTTCCCTCTCCTTCTCTCGTCATTCTTCGTCTTCTCTCTCTAGACCTTCTTCTCTCCCCTCTGCCTTTTCTCAATTTCTTACCCCCACTTTCTTTTCTGTCTATCTCACAATTTCTCCTTCCATACCCAGTCTCTCTCTCTCTCTCTCTCTCTCTCATAATGATCAAGTGGAAAATCTTGGGAGGATCTCACAGTGTAACTCATACTTCTCCTGTTCTAGACACAAAACCACCAGCTAGTCATACATTGTATTTGTGTGTGTGTGTGTGTGTGTGTGTGTAGGGGGGGATCATTAACAGAGCTCCACTTGCCTCCGAGCCTCAGTTCTGTGCCCCACCTACACACACCGGAATGCTGGAGAGGAATGAGTTGAATGGTGAAGGACACAGCGAGGTGCTTTGTCTGGACGTCGTGTTTTTCGTTTTCGTCTTTGACTCTCGTGTGTGTGTCGCAGCACTGACCGGAAAAAAAAAAAAACTCAACCGCTTAGCACGCATTTAGCCCACGGTTTGGGACACACTATACACACACACACACACACACACACACACACACACACACATACACACACACATACACACACACAGGAATGTCATGTGACATTGTAGTCTGCCATTGTCCGCAAATAATATGTGTTT
>JAQMYG010000002.1:29621497-29633897 GCA_030014215.1 Clariallabes teugelsi | reverse complement strand
GGATCCCCCCCCCCCCCCCCCCCCGCCCCTGCTCCAACACCTCCCCGAAACAAACTTCTTTCACCCTCCGCTGGAAATGCTAATGCGAGACATTCAGAAACACTTAACATGACCGAAAGCTTAACGTACGAATAACAACGAGTGACAGCGAATCTTTAGAGTTCATGTTTATCTTCATGGCCATGAGAGCAGTTACAGCGAAAAACGTGTACGAGGTAGTGGCCTTCAAGGCCACCGTATTACATCATCAGGTCATGTTCCGCTAATTAGCATAGCGTTCTATCTGTTTATGCTAATGCATCTTACTTCTGGTGGCAGGTTACTGTTTCTATAGCGACAGCTTAAGTACTGATACGGTGAGGTTTTGTTAAAGTAAGGCGACGATTGTTGAACCTTTATGGAAGGAGTCTCCAGCGTCAGCACTTTGCAGCAGTGACAGTTTTCACAGGAAAATCTTCAGCACCGAGGAGTTTACGCTCTCTCTCTCTGTGACGTCTCTCTGTGACAGGACAGAACCGAGACTCTTCTTTCTTTTCACAAGTAGCTGATGCGTTGCATAAATGTCACCTTAAAGGGATAAATACAAATATAAATAAAATAAATTCTCTCTATATATATAAAACATGATGAATGAATGAATAAAATATTTTAAATTTCAAACAATATTCATACAAATTTTAAGAAAAATAAATAAATAAGCAATGAATGAATACATGAATAATAAATTTATATTTAAAATATAAACAAAGTATTAATGAAACAATAATACAAATAAATAAGTAATTAATGTAATTAATATAAATTAAATATTATAAGTATAAATATTATAATATTAATAAGATATGAATGAATAAATAAATAAGAAATTAAAATAATAAATAAATATTGTTGGAATGAATTAGAATATAAGGAAGTAATTTATAGATGAATGTATGTGAAATAAATACATTAAATACAAACAAAAATATTAATAATGAATCAATAAATCAATAAATATATAATTCAATCATATATAAATTTAAACAAAAATATTTTTAAATGATAATAGAAATAAATAAGTAAGTAAGTAATAAATAAATAAATAAATAGGAATATAAACAAACAGCAAGCAGAAGATTAATAAAAGTGCTGTTCTAGGAAATTAATCATTGTCCAGGTGCTAACATCAGTTCTGCATCGTCACACAACTCAGCTGATCAGTTTCTGTTGATAACGTGACACAGAGTGTTTTATTCATCACTAAACAGGTCTTTCTTTTCATTTCAATGTACTTCCTTATAAAGTCATTTCCTCACACCGGCTCAAATTAAAAGCTTTAAAATGAAAATCATCAAGTTATTAGTCTTTTTTCGCATAGTTTATTTTGGAATAGTTTCACACAGAGCGTCAGAAAGGGGACGAAAGCCAAAAGGAAGGATGAAGGAGGAGGAGGAGGAGGAGGAGGAATAACAGAAGACAGAATTGAAAACAATGGGAAGTGCTGCACAGTTTGGAGGGGAAGCCGGCGTGACGCAGGTGCGAAAAGCGAAGCCTTCCAGGTCCATGAAAGGAGCCGAAGGTCAAGGGTCATGAGCTTCCTGTGTGATGTGAGAGAGATGTGAGAGGGTGTTTTTCTTGTCGCCCCTCATTCCGAGAGCCGGTGGGAGAGACGCAGGGCAGCGAGGGGTCGCGGTCAGGTCAAGAGGTCACCTTTGAGCTTCAAAATGAAAGAGAAGGAACGATGCTTTAGATAAGCGTGGAATGTTCCGGTTGAATGTGTATGCGGGGGTTCAGTGGGGGTGGGGGGGTGGGTATGGAGTTGGGGGGGACAATGAATTCGAGCGATTCACACACACACACACACACACACACACACACACACACACACACACACACACACACATTTCCTTACCGTGTGATTAAAAATGGGACAAAACCTCAGCCAAAAGCCTCCATGTGCTCCCTCGGATCTGGGTCTCTCTTCCCGCACCGCATTACACACATTTCTTTTTTTCCTCAGTTCGTTAAACGCTGATAGAATTCTAATACGTCTAACCGAGGTCGTATTATTGTTCAGGAAAATTATCTTCATTTCCTTCATTTAGATTCACAGCGCTGTTATTTCTGTTATTTAGGAGCTAATTAATTTCCCTCTAACAGCACATGCTGCAGTGTTTTATTCCTCTTACACCACAGCCACTCTAAAAAACCATCACATCACACTTTATTATTTATTTTATAGTTTATAGTTACGTTTAACTTTGGCGAATGTCTGTGAAACGAGTACAGAACCTAAACCACAGCTTCACCCCTGACACTGGAGACTCCTTCCATAAACGTCATACAGAGTAAGTGCTCTGTAACGTCACCGTATCGATGATGAAACTTTTTAAAAAATAAATCCATTCAAGTCTATTTGATGGTGCTGTTACTATAGCAACGCTAATGACGGCCAATCAGAAGTGAGAATTAAACTTTGAACAATGCATTATGAAATGAGGAGTAAAATTTCAGAAGCTTTAGCCTTCAAGTGGAAAACTCCTGTTCGTAAATTTAAAAAAAGATAACATTGTGTTAGTATTTGAGTATTTTACAACAGAGTGCAAAAGTTTACCCCCCCCCCACACCCACAATCCAAAATTAATACAACAATGTTTTTTTTTTCTTCTAACTACAGATGTTAACATATTAAAGCTTTGAAATCTTATCAGACGTTATTATAACTCTTCTTTAGATCGTGCACTTTAACAGAGTGTGTTGTACTTTGCGTTATCTCTCTGTACCGACGTTTCATGTTTTATTCTTGGGAACAGCGTTATCTTCTAGATAAAACAGTCAGTAAAACAGACAGAAAAATGCAAATCACTCCAAAGTAAATAACATTTATTGCACAGGATATTAAAACAACGACTAATAGAATATACTGTAGTGGTCTTAAAGTCAGCATTTTAGTGTAAGAAGAAGAAGAAGAAAAGTGTCTGCTGTTAAACAGTGTGACAGACAGAAATACAACAACAACAACATAATAATAAATACAGAATGTGCCTGAACATGTATTGTGTGTGTGTGTGTTTGTGTGTATGTGTGTGTGTGTGCCCTGCTGAAAGACATGGCAGCTGCCCGGGTGCCTGTATCACACCCCTGTCCCAGCTCGGGTTCACACAGAGGACAAACAGGAGAGGAGCTGAAGTTCGACTGACGTTAGAAATTACAAAAATATAAATAAATAAAAATATTTTTAAAATAAATAACTTTTTTTTTTTTAAAGTTTATATTTATTTTTATATAAAAATATTTTTAACGTATAAAACCTTGTTATGATCTGACATTTTTTTCCCCAAAATATTCAGATTTTGTTGTAAATTGTGAATTTATTCTCATAAATATAAACTTAAAAATGTAAGTGTTCAAATTTAGAAATTTATTCTCAAAATATTGTAAATTGTTTCTCAAAATATGATTTTAAAAAAAGTTTAAATTTGGACTTTATTCTGATAATAGTTAGATATTTTTTCTCAAAATATTAGAACATTGTTGTAAAATTACAAGTTTATTCTGAGAAAATATCAAGTATTTATTATATTTTCCCTAAAGTATAAAAGCTAGACAAAAAGCAAAAAAAAATGCTTATTTCTTGAAATTTGGATCCATTTGGATGTAAAATCCAGAAAATTCTGAAGTTCTGTACTATTTCATTTTATCCCCCTCAAAATATTTTTTTCATGTATTTTTTTTCTCAAAACATTAAAACAATTTGTAATAATGTGTGTCGATGCCAAAAAATTTAATCCAAATGAATGAGGTTAAATGAGAAATAAACCAATTTGGGGTAAAAAAAAAAAAAAAAAAAAAAAGAACCCCACATCAGATGGCTGATTATTTTCCCCCAACAGCACACCCTTGAAGTGCTTTATTTCTGGCTTAAGCACTGTGTTCCTGTTTATTTGCCATAAAAAAAAAATGGTGTGTTTGACTGATTGATTGCAGTTTCTAGAGGATAGGAAACTTTGGAGAAGTAAAATGTCCCGTAACTGATTTTTTTTCCTTTCCTGGATCTAAAAGATGCTGTTCTTGGCAGAGCCCGTGTTCATGTTTCCTTGCGTGTAAATCTTTAAAACATCAGGGCATCAATAACTTGGTTTCTTTTCCTGAATTTGTCTTTGGAAACATGGATTCACGTCACAAGTCTCATCCTGTTCCACACACTAAGTTCTCCAAATAACCTGTTTGGAACATACGGAGTCCCAAACCTCCATCCAAAAGAAAAAAGAAAAAGAAAACACCAGACAAGAATGCAGAGAGCTGGTCTGACTGATTATCTTCCTGCACTGTGGAGTTTTTCTAGTGTGATCTGCCGAGGCTCAGAGCCGGCCTGGACTCAGGAAGGTGTTAAGCGGAGATCTGATGAGATCTGCCTGTCACCACACCATCTGTGCGCTCGCTCCGTGTTTACTGCGCCCGCAACCCCGAGCCTGACTTTAAGAGCTCCAGCTGCCTGAAGCCTCACACGCAACACGCTTCAGAGGCTTTTCTTTTTAATTCACACCAAAGATGCTTTACAGTTCGTGACCACAAGACTGGGTCTCTCAGCTTACCGGCAGACTTACGTTAAAAAAAAACTGATAGCTTCCAGAAGAGCTTGAGGTGAAAAACATCAAGACAGAACCTTCACCCTGGTCGGCTGGGTCGCCGTGGCTCCTGCGTGACCTTCACGTCTGGAGCAGGAACAAACACAAAGCAATAAAGTGCTCTCCCTTTACAGCTACTCTTAAGAGGAAGTGGGCCTGGCACCTCCTCCGTTTATTAGACTATCGTAAAAAGAAGAAAAAAAATTATAAAGCAAAGCCGAGTTAGCAGCAGGAGGCCGGTGGGATGGAGGCATTGTTCCGCCTGGCCTTGAGGAAAATGTTTACCTCGTGTGCGCTCGCTAATGAGCGAAACAGCTAGTCGTAGCTAGAGGCGAGCTCTGTAAAACCTAGCATCCAGCGCTAATCACGGACAAGAGGAAGGAAGTGGAACCGGAGGGAGTTCGACTGCATCATGATGGGGGTGGGAGTCCTACAGAGTTTGCTTTAATGAGATGGAGAGGTTGAAGTTCTTGACAAAGAACATGTCAGTACTGTGTGTCGTGTGCTGGTGGTGGGTTCATGCAGGTTTGTCGTTCGTTGTCTATTTCTGATGTGATGGTGGCCTGGGTGGGCTCGTTTGTGTGTATATGATGTGGTGTGAAAGAGGGAGAAAGATAATAAACAACACCCAACCTTCTAATTTGAGCCTTTCATGAAACAAGCAGGAAGCCGTAAACAAATGAATGAATGAATGAATGAATGATGTCTTAGATCCGAGGTTTTATCACTAAGCGGAGGTGGAGATGAGGTCATGGTGTGGCACCAGGGTGAACCTTCGTGGGTCGTTCATTTTTAAAACCTAAGCTCTGGGAAATTCCTCACTTACGCTTGACAAACAGAAGCCAATGTGCTAATCCAGGATGATCTTACTCAAGTCCTTCATGAACAGATGAAAGATGTTTAAAAGTCACTCTGCGGATCTGCTGCAAGCTTAGTCCGAATATTCATAAAGGCAAAGTGGGCGTGGTCTAAATTTAAAGCGTTTCTTTCTTTCTTTCTTTCTTTCTTTCTTGTATTTTTGCAACATTTCCACACCCATGAAAACTAACAAACAAAAGAAAGAAAACCCCAGAACCATCACCGGTGCAACTTCCTCAACCTCAAGTACATGACTCCAGTTCACCATTCTGCTCATCATCTACAGATGTACAGCGGTACCTCAGCATACAAACGCCTTTCCTCAAAAATTTAGGCCTTAAGAACTGAAATTTTGTATGAAATTTGCCTCGGCAAACGAGGGCCCGAACCAAACCGAACACCGGCTAAGTTGCGCGTACATCTGGGAGCCGTTCAAAACTTGTTAGCGTCAGTGGAAATCAAGCAAAGTGAGAATTTTTCTGTGAGTTTTTTCTGTATTTTTTGCAAGATTTAATGAAGACATATCCCCATGTGTTCCAAGTATGTTAGCAAGGACGGTAGAAAGAAGTTTCAGTTTGGTTTTTAAAGCAGTCGGTGCAAAGAGGAATCATAAATTAAGGTTAAGTGAGGTTTAACATCTATTTAAGTGTTAGGGTAGAGAATGATAGAGGATAGAGAAAGAAAACGGAGATTTGAAGAACAAAGTCAGTTTAAAGGTGGAGAAGAGATACAAGCAGTTACATGAATAAAGAAGGAATTTTACATTTCAAAAATAAAAGTAGTTTTTTTTGTTGTTGTTAAAATTCGGACATTGTAATAATATTTCAACTATTGTTCTTGAAATATAAGACTTAAGACTTAATTTTTTCCAGGATTCTTTTCCTTGTAATATTGCAAGTTTATTCTTAGAATCTATTATAATAATATTTAAACTATTGTTCTCAAAATCGTAAGACTATTTGGTTAGCACAATTGCAAGTTTATTCTTATTACATCAGTTTGTTTATTAAAATATTTTGACTTTTATTCTTATTGTTGAATTTTATTAAATTTTTATTCTTGTAATATTTTGATTTTTCTTTCTGGAAATATAACATTTTTGTTGTAATACACTTTATTCTCATAAAATTAAAATATTTTTCTTCAAATATTACAACTTCTTTTGTTGTAAAAAGTCTGAGTTTATTATAATATTATGACATTTATTGTTTGTTATAAAATGTACAAATTTATTCTTGTAATATTTAGATTTTTTGATTTCTCTTTAAATATTTTTTAAATTATTTTTATTATTTTAATATAGCTTTTCAAAATATTTAAACTTTTTTTCCCTCTGGATATAACAAGTTTCCGAGTTTATTTTTGTAATATTTTATTTAATTTTTTTATCTTAAAATAGTTTATTGTTGTAAGATTACAAATGCATTATGCTAATATTTATTTATTTTTTCTCCCATAAATATTCTGACCTTTTGTTGTAATATTGCAACTTTATTCTTGTAATAAAAAAATAAAAAAAAGTATTCTCCTTTAGGCCTTCTGGAAAAAATAATGCTACTCTTCATATCTTTATTTGTATCCATTTAGGACAGGATAATGCCTTTAGATCCAGTTACATCTCAGATAAACTAGGACATTTTAGTAATAGGAGTACAAACCAACAACAACAAAAAAAACCTTTTCGCATGTTTATAACCGTTCTCACGCAAGTGTTCTCACTAGCATGAACAATAGGCTCTGATTTCAGGCTGTACAAAGAGCACTTGTGGAAAATCCTTGACTCTAGGAATAGCCTAAAGAGCCCCAAAATACTAAGTCCGGCTTCGATATTAGTATTTTTGGATTTTTTCCAATTAAAAATAGATTTCTAGTTTGTGACCGGACTGAGCTTCAGGGTGTTTGCAAAATGAAAGTATTCTTTATCTGAGATGATAAACAGGATCATTGAAGATCACAAACTAGCACACAGGTGCTGTCACGATATGCTGGTGGTTTGGGGCTTTCCTGTTCAGGAAGTGACCTCAGTGACGTCACTGGTGTGATACCAAGCGCCAGGACAAACAAAACAGCAGTGAGGAAGCAACAAACTGGTTTGGTTACTAAGACGCACCATATTTGCTTCTTTGTGGAAACTAGAACTTTCTCTCTCGCTCTCGCTCTCTCTCTTGAATAGATGTCATGGGATAAGAAGGGGAAAAGGAAGGCCAGTTACAAAGATAACTCTCTTGTATTTGACTCCACATGACCACCAGACAAACACATCTATTCATGAGCTCCATGAGGGGAAGCTCTTTGTGCTGCTGGCTGTTCGTTGCTTAAATTAATCTTAGTCAAGTTTTAATCAGGCCTGAACTTTTTGAAGGTGAACCAATTATAGTTTGACCCAAAGCACAAAATTCTAACTCATTGTCCTGTGGCCTGATAAAATCTGTACTTAAATGCAAGCGAAAGCAACCAGAGATTTAATTAAACTCACTTTTCATATGGAACAGGGCTATCGGGGTCCAGACGTGTACAGCAACAACATCCGTGATCAGATCATCCACCCCTTCACTCATCTATAGCACTTATCCTGGGCCTAGAGCCTGTCGCAAGTCAGGGCCCAACACGGGGCACAAACCCTGGATGGGGGGGGGGATGGGGGGCAAAACATTGTAGAGGACAAGCACAGATACGCTCAGATCTACTCATATCCAACAGCCAATTTGGAAATGCCTGTCAGACTACACTGCATGACTGTAGGAGGAAATGCATGCTCCAATACAGTGTTCTTGCATCTTACCAAAGTGCCTGAAAGCAACGTTTAACCCATCCTGAGATCTGACCCAGCAACAAACCACACCAGGCCCGGAACCTGAACCGATCACGCTCATTCTTTCACCCTGACTCCGCCCTTAAATGACCCCACAACCCTTCTTATAATGTTTTATGTACTGAGTTTTACAGTTCAAACAGAATCTTCTTTCCACTCAATATGATGTTTCTTTTTGTTGTTGTAATAATATTTTAGAAAACTTCTTTTGTTGAAATTCAGAATTTATAAAAAAAAATATTTCACCTTTTGTTTTCAAAATCATAGGACAATTTGGTGAGCAAAATTGCAAGATTATATTCTATGTATATATATTCCTGTAGTATGTTTCCTTAAAATATTTTAGATTTTTCTTGTCATAAATGTAAAAATAAATTCNNNNGGAAATAATCAGACTTTTTTGTTGTAAAATTCCAAGTTTATTCCTCCTTTTTTCCTCCAAATATTACAACTTATTTTGTTGTAAAAATTATGATTTTATTTTAATAACGTTTGACCTTTTCTCTTGAAAATATTAAGTTTATTTGGATGTTAAAAGTCTGGGTTTATTCTCATAATATTTAACTTGTTTTGCTTAAAATATTGACATTTATTGTTACAATTATTTTAAATTATTACAAATGTATACAAATGAAATATAAATTTACAAATTATATGAATATATTTTTTCCCTGGAACTACTCTGACCTTTTTAATAATATATTCTTATATTATTAATAATTTAAAAATAAAATAAAAGAAATTAATAATATTCTTGTAATGCAGTATTTGGATTTGTTTCTCAAAATTTTCTGAACTTTTTTGGTTTTAATGTCGCAAGTTTCTTTTAAAAAAAATTCAACATTTTCTCTAAATATTTTAAGTATATTTTGCAAGTTTTATCTAGCAATAAAATTTTTTGTTAAGGGGTGAATACTTTTGCATGCTGCAATGCAGTATTTTTGCATTTTACCAAAGTGATTTTTTTTTTTACTCATCCTGAGATCTGACCCAGCAACAAACCACACCAGGCACGGAACCTGAACCGATCACGCTCATTCTTTCACCCTGACTCCGCCCTTGAGTGACCACTCCATCCATGTTTTATGTACTGATTAATATTTTCGAATTTGTTTCATAATTTCTAAAACATTTGTCAGGCTCGGGTCAGATTTCACCGATTTCTAGCTTTTTATACGACCCGTCTTTCATATCTTCAATCCATTTTGGCACTCATTTCACCGAGTTTAATACTACAACTTTTATTACTGTAGACAATCTGTTAGGCTGGAATGTTAACTGTTGCAACATGAGACGACCAAAGCTAAAAAAAAAAAAGAGAGAGAGAAAATTATTCCTTTTGCATAGTGCATAGTGAGACTATATCCATCCATCCGTCCATCCGTCCATACATTATTATTTATATTATCCTGTTTAGGGTCGCAGGGAACTTGGAGCCTATACCAAAGGCAATTGCGCAATCACACACTACGGGCAACTTGCAAAGAACAATCAATCTACTGGAGGAAACCAAAGTACCTGGAGGAAAAACGTTCAAACTCCACACACACACACAGACGGAGAGAGCAGACAAGAGATTTGATCCACCAATTCTGGAGGTGCAAGGCGAGAGTGCCAACCACTAAACCACAGGTTTCTTACAGAAGTTATAAAACACTACATTTATGCTGTTATAGGAAAGTAATCAGTGATGGACTGTTCTTTTTTTCCTATAACAAAGCAATTTGCCAAAACTCACCTTTTTTTTTTTTTTAATCACAAAACGATTTAAGAAATTGTACATTTAATCCATTTGTAGTTATCTTTAATGGTATTGAATGTCTACAAAACAAAAAGTGAGTTCCTGTTTGCGCTTATGCTATAGTAGCTATAAACAGACAAAAGTCATTCCTTCACCAGGCAATAATGCAACTGTTACAAAGAAACCAGAAGCACGAAAAGTCAACACTTCAGCACTTCTGACTTTAAATGTGTTCTACTATAAAATATACAAATATTAGCTTTAATCACTCAACATACAGAGTTGTTTGCCTATGAAGGCAACAGCGGTGACTATCGGGACAACAAGGAGGCGCTCATGTGTTTTTTTTCCCACTTGGAGATCGAAAAAATAAAGTCGTACATGACCTGCTTGGGAGCTCTGACTTCTCACTTCTTAGGTAAGCTGAATGCAGGGTTACACCTCTCTCAATGTCCTCAAACACACCTCCCTCTCTCCCTCGCTTGCTCGTTCCTCTAACAACACTTTATCACCAGTAATAAAAATTCCTCAGTGCTCTGCTTAGAGCTCAAGTGCTGAATGTTCTGTCTTTAGGGAGGAAGTTCAAAAGGTCAGCGTGAAGGAGCAGGAAGAAGACCACACCTGAGAAGCAGGAGACATTACATTACACCCCACAGGGAGCGCAGGACTCGGTTTAACCTTTTCAACAGGAGGAGAGAGAGAGAGAGAGAGAGAGAGACACTGGGTATGTGTGCTTGATGACTGCACCGTGTGACACAGGATGAGGTGCTGGAACGAACCCAGGTAAAGGGGCAGGGGGGTGTCTGTGATAACACTGAGATCACACTGGGTGGGTTAAGTGGTGCCTTCCATGAGGATACGTCTTACAGCAGAGATATTTATAATAAGCTTGTACAAACCAAACATATCATATGCAGATGAAATTACATCCAGAGTCTCCTGTTTGTTCAAATGCTCAGAAGGTGGTGATTCAAATCACTAGATTATATAATATTATACTTGTTCTAATACCTTAGCGTTTCTCATGCACAGGTGCTTGTACGGTATACATAAGGGAAGCAATATTTATAGCTGCTATAGCATAAGTGACAATGTTGCAGATGTTCCTCCACCATACTGTAAATGCAACTACAAATTCATTAAAAAAATTACAATGTGTCATTAGTTTATACATAATTATTTTTTAAAACTGTTTGCAAATTGCCGTGGCATAGGAGGACTAAATCACCTCAGGGCGTGGCTTGGGTGTGGTAACATTAACGTCGCTTCATCACTCTTTGACACAAAGTGTTTTAATTTCGGATATAATTAATAAATTACATCTTTGATGTTCTTACTTTGATGTTTCTACTGGTGCATTCAGTGAAATATCAATATCTGATTCCGAAAAAAGAAAAAGAACAATTATATTGATGGTATCAGAATTTTATATATCATATATCCTAAGATTATACGGGTCATCTCTACATAAAAAAAAAAAAATCATATTAAATTCTGATTAACAACAAAAGTTTTTAATTAACCAAAAAAAAAAAGCTTGTGTTTTTCTGCTACAACCTTGATAAAGCATGTGTACAAGGAAAGAAAGTAAGAATTTGAACATGACTTAGAGATTTTTGTCTTTTATTTATAATATACTGTATATATACTATATACTGCTGCTGTCATATTCCACACAATATATTTACATTTTAGACTTTTGCACCTTTGTATTTTCATAATTTTACACTTGTAAATCACCTACTTTAATTCTATTTTATTTTCATAACTTAATCTCCAGTTATTTTTTTATTGCACATTCTATTCTTAGTTTAATTGCATTTTTCTAGCATTAAAATAACTTTTCTAATTTAGGTCATGGACAGTCGTATAATCATTTCACAACACGTCATGGTGTGTATGGTTGTGTATATAACAAATAAAATAGAATTTGATTTTGAATTTATATATAAAACAAAAAAAAATTGTTCTGAAACACGTTTCTGGGAAAAACAAACACACAGAGTTCTGAAAGAACGAGTTAAAGACAAAACTGGAAATGAAAGTGAAATTGTCACGCTGCTTTCCCAAATGTGCAAAATACTGTGAAAAATGAGGATGCATCACACATCCGGAGCAGATCCGGAGTGTGTGAAACTGTGGAAAAACTGTAGACACAGTGTGTGTGTGTGTGTGTGTGTGTGTGTGTGTGTGTGTGCTGTTTGCTCAGGCTTGGGCTTGCCATGCACTTACTCACCCCGCTCTCCAGTTACTGAGCAAAGAGCGCACTAAAGCCAAAGAGTTAAGACTGCATTAAAGCCGAATGATGCCAGGATCAGCTCCTCTCAAGTGCTGAAAGAGAGAGAGGGAGGGGCGGGGGTTGGGGGGGGGGGGGGGGGGGGC
>JAQMYG010000002.1:29599200-29617045 GCA_030014215.1 Clariallabes teugelsi | reverse complement strand
TTACAGCATCACCCGGGAATCGAACCAGCGATCTCCGGATGATAGGGCGAGAACTTTACCACTGCGCCACTCGGAGGACCAAACTTTTACTGATTAAAGAAAAATAAATAAATAAACAGTCTCAGGAAAACTTGGCAGGGCGCCTAACAGCCTTTCGCACACTCTCTCACACGCAGTGCATGCGCAGAGAGAGAGAGAGAGAGAGAGAGAGAGAGTCTCTCTCTAATGGGGAACAGGTCTTGGATGGCTTTATCTGCACATATAAAACAGGTCTGGCGTGTGTGTGTGTGTGTGTGTGTGAGAGCTTTATCCTGGTCAGCTGATCTGGTGTCTATCTTAGGAATACACCCTGAATGTGACACTCACACACACACACACACACTCACACACACATTTATCACAGCCAGTACACCTACTGAAATGTTTTTGGGAGGTCAAAGGAAATCAGAGAACCCAGAGGAACCCTACGAGACGTGAGGAGAACATGCAGACCTGCAGAGACTGAACCTGAGCTCCAGCTGGACCTGTGAACGCTCACTTCAGAGCTGTAGGGTGGGACTCTCTCACTCTCACTCACTCACTCACTCACTCTCTCACTCTCACTCACTCACTCTCACCCCACCCCCTCTCTCACTCACTCACTCACTCTCTCACTCTCACTCACTCACTCACTCACTCACTCTCACTCACTCACTCACTCACTCACTCACTCTCTCACTCACTCACTCTTTCACTCACTCACTCTCTCACTCACTCACTCACTCACTCACTCGCTCACTCTCTCACTCACTCTCTCACTCACTCACTCTTTCACTCACTCACTCTCTCACTCACTCACTCACTCGCTCACTCGCTCACTCACTCTCTCACTCACTCACTCACTCACTCACTCTCACTCACTCACTCACTCACTCACTCACTCTCTCACTCACTCACTCTTTCACTCACTCACTCTCTCACTCACTCACTCACTCACTCGCTCACTCTCTCACTCACTCACTCACTCACTCACTCATCATCTATACCGCTGTATCCTGTATACTGGGTCGTGTGGGGAGCCTATCCCAGGAGACTCACGGTATGAATAGGGGTACACCCTGGACAGAATCCTAATCCATCACAGGACACACACACACATGCTCATTCACACACTACGGATAATTTGGGAACGCCAATTAGCCTAATCTACATGTCTTTGGACTGTGGGAGAAAACCGGAGAACCTGGAAGAAACCCGCCAAGCACGGGTAGAACATGCAAACTTCACACACCCGGACTCGAACCCGGTCTCTGGAGGTGCAAGGCGACAGTTTTAACCAGAATAGAATAAGCAGGTGAATAGATAAGCAGGTTTTACTTGCAGGATTGATTTGTGAAAGAGAGACGCAGAACGCCGGCATGTTGAAAGTATTGTGTCTCTCTCTGTTTATCTAACTCTCTCCTAAAACACACACACATACACACACACACACACACACACACAAAGCTGAGTGGGAGATGTGTTGCTGCCTGTTCTGGACAATTGTGTGTGACACACATTCCCACGTCCTGAAAGGTGTTAGATTAGGCTGCGAGTTTCAGCGGTTATTCTTAGTCCTGTCTGTGTGTTCCTGTCAGAAGTGGCGCTGGAGGAGAAGACGGCCATACGGCAAGCGAGCCTGTGTATCAGTGTCTGTGTGTGTGTGTGTGTGTGTGAGAAAGAGAGAAAGACTTCAGCTCTGAAATATATATATATATATATATATATATATTTCAGTCATATTTATTAAAATCTGCAGTTCTAACCCAGATACAGTTTCAGTAATCAGAGGGGATAAAATGTTCTCGATACACTCCAACTTCCTGGTTTTGATTTGTCTCTGGAATTTCAGGATGATTTCCATGATTGTGATACATTTTAACAATAAGACTAATAGTTTTTCATAAATGTTGTGAGTTGTCCTTTCAAAGTAACCCCGTGAGTCAATATCACACTAAGACTTCGTTTTCTTCTTCACAGGATCTTTGGATTTGTGTTCGGATGATGCAACTTCCATCCCAGTTGTGTTGGGGGCTGGAGATGAGGGAGTCAATAAAATGAAGTGTATACAGTGTTTTTCATATTTCATAATGGACGATGCTATTATGGACAAAAGTGAAAATTTTCAAAGGTCGTTCGACTTAAAGCAGGACTTTTGTACAGAATAACCGAACACAGTTATGGGAGTAAAAACTTCCTTCATTTCTCTACGTAATGCTACATATACAGTAATGCTACACTAATGCACTTTCACTAGGGCTTGGATACCATCAAGATAGAAAGTTTTCTCAGTCCACCGGAGCCACGATCAGACTGCCTGCGTCATTGCCATCTGAAACACTGGCCTCCCAGGAACTCTTTAATGCCCCAAACATGTGGAAATCTCTTGGACTCTAGGGGGATGTGGCAACAACACCCAGCCAAGTATCTGTAATGTGTACATGGTGTTGGTGAATGATTGTGTGTACAGTTCACACAGATGAAACAGATGCGTCTCTTTCTTCTGCGAGTTGGTGACACGTTATATGTGGATTTTTCCACGTATATATAATGTTCAGGGTAACGACTGCAGTGGGCTCGGAGCCACCTCGGCCGGATTCGTCGTTCACAGACGTACGACCGTCTTTAAAATGTTTGTGCCGCCTCCGAGTGGCGCAGTGGTAAAGCGCTCGCCCTATCATCCGGAGATCGCTGGTTCGAACCCCGGGTGATGCTGTTGCCTCTCACAGCCGGAGGCCTAGAGAGAGCTGATTGGCTGAGCTCTCTCAGGGGGGGAGGGATGAGAGGTACTTCGCGCTCCCACATTAACAACTAAATAAATAAATAAATAAAATGTTTGTGCACTTCATGTGTTTTACTGAGGCTAAGAGTCTGTAAATGTCAATCGCTTTTACACCTACATTCACCAGAAAGGCCGTCACAAGTCCCAGTTTGACTTGAACGCCCCTCATTTGTTTCATCTACCCATCTATTGGGGTGACCATTGTATTTATTCCCAGTTTGTTCAACAGTGGTAGGACCTCCAGACACCAAGCACATGCACACTCTACGGCAATACGCGATAACGCCAATTAGCCTAATCTCTTTGTCTTTGCATGGGGAGAACATGCAGACTTCATGCACACAGACTCGATGCAGGAACGGAACCCAGGACCTGGAGGTGCAGGGCAACAGGGCTAACCACTAAGCCACCGTGCCACCTCATTTGTGTCAAGAAATAAAAATAAAAGAATCCTCCCATTCAAAAACACATGCATGAAAATACCTACAAACCATAAAGACCCGAGAAGCGTTGCCGTCTCCACAGCCGGCCCCCTCCCTGCTGTTCTGGGAAAGACAGATAAAACAGACGTGTTGGGCGTCAGACTGTCTCAGCAGCGCCCTGGATTGGATGTGTGAGAGAAATATCTCACCTCTCCTTCAAACCTGAATCAAATACGTACATTCCAGCTGACTCCAAGACATACACACTCATGCACACACACTCATATTCACACGGCCTGGCTGGTCCTGTTCCTCTGCATGATGCTCCTCACTCAGAGTGTCGTGATGGCATCATGGATGAGACTCTCATGAAGGTGAAAAAAGGGGAGAAAGAGAGTTGGTTTATGTGTGTGTTCAGAAGTCAAAAGGTCAAGTGGATTGGCCTTGAGATAATTTATCCAAACCAAATCACATCACAATTTGAGCAACAGCTCACACAATCATGAAGCACAGGAAGTGTGTGGGATAAAATGGCTCGAGTAAGTGTCTCTTCAATATTTCATTGCCAATATTCCAACTTTGGGATGCTCGCTTCTACATAATGTAATATCCGACGTCAACTGTAGTTGCATACACTCACACACACACACAGCTCACTCTCCCTGCATAAATGTTCTGTAGAAGTTTAACAGAACTTCATAAAAAAATTTCCATAGGACCCTTTAGTACTTTCCCCCCTGGATGCCGTTTCTATAGAACTCTTTAGGCCTGCAGTAGGACTTTTGTTTCAAAACATATGCATATAAAACTCTTACTCAGTTCTGTTGAGCTCTATAGGCCAACAATTTGACTTTATGAAACATATCCTTCAAGATGCATGGTCTATAGAATTTTCCCTCTACAGACCTGTATAGACCTTTAGTAGGACTCAGTAGAATGTTGTGGAATTTTTACTCGGTTCTATAGATCTGCAATAGGACTCTGTAGAACATTTGCCTAAAGATTCATGTTCTATGGATTTTTTTTTCTCAGATCTATAGACGTCTATAGACCAGCAGTAAGATCAAATGTACATGAGATCAAACGTCCATGCGATCAAACATCCATAAGTTGTTTGAGTAAAAATTTGCTTCAACGTATATCTTAATAGAATTCTTTCTCAGTTTTTTTTTTTTTTTTAACTCTATAGACATGCAGTAGGACTCCATAGAAAGTTTGGTTTGAGATGCATGCTCTTTGGAATTTCTTCTCAACTCTATTAAATTCTATAGGCCTGCAAATTAAAATTTTTACTTAGCTCTATCTTCTCTATCTTCTTGCATGTTCTAATAAGTATTGACTCTTTTTACAGAATGTTTCACGTTTTGTAGAATGAATCATTGGCTCAGAATGTTAACAACAGTTCTTCTTGTCCTTACTAATAATGAAAAAATTATTGCTTAGTCTTCGATGGATTTTAGATTCTGGTTAATTCACATCTCATGAGCTCTGCCTACTGACATGTTTAGATTAATTGCTGGGAAGTCTGCGGCCAACTCTTTGTTCGAACGAGTTCTTTCACACCCTTTTTATTCCTTTCAAGCTGTGTTTACCTTTTGCTTGTGGTTATTGCATGATTCTGTGGTCTGTGGACAATGGTTTCGAATATGGGTGTGCCCTTAGTGAGGATTTTAAAATGAATGAGTTGGAAAATCCCAACCATCCTTTGGGATTTCCATCCATACGTAATTAATCCTGTGATTGGGACAGGAGGTAGGAGGGAAGTTGCGTGGTGGACCAGTGGACTGCTGTGGGCCAGGTTCAATTCCTGGTCGGAGAAACAATAAGCTGAGCCACTGAGCCACTGAGCATTGTCCAAAGCCATTAACAAGCTACGTGCTGAATGAGGAGGGTTTGTGGTATTAATCTTTTACCTTAACTCATAACCATTTCGATAGAACCCTTCATACCACAATCCAAAAAGCATTACAGCCAGTGATTTTCTAGGGAAAATTGCAACAGCAACCATAACCTTTAAAAAAAAAAAAAGTTTTTCAGGAGTAGACAAGAACCAACACTGTGTAAGATGGTAGCTAGCGCTTATCTTGAATTTTTATCACTCTTAATTTCCTTCTTGTGGCTGTCATGGTGTTGTAATGGCTAGTTGGCTACTACATAATTAACAGCCCATTATCAGGCTTAACTCCTTGTTTTAACCAACGGAAAATATGACAGTCATATAAGACATAAATTCAGCCTATATATAACTGTGGAGTGAAATCCTTTATTCTTCACATACCCCAGCTTTGTTAGGAGGCCAGGGTTTGAGCGCAGGGTCAGTCATTATACAACGCTCCCTGGAGCAGACAGGATTAAGGGCCAAGCTCAAAGGCCCAACAACTGCAACCTGGAGGAGCTGGGGCTCGAACCGCCGACCTTCCAATCAGAGCCACCGCCCCATGTCTTCTCTAATAAATCACATCAGAAGTCCAAGTTAGTTAGCCGATACTACATTTACATTTAAGCATTTGGCAGACGCTCTTATCCAGAGCGACTTACATTTTTATCTCATTATACATCTGAGCAGTTGAGGGTTAAGGGCCTTGCTCAAGGGCCCAACAGTGGCAACTTGGTGATTGTGGGGTTTGAACCTGGGATCTTCTGAGCCGTAGTCCAATGCCTTGACCAGTGGTACTGACGATACTACCTAGAGCTGGTAAGAGAGTTGTAATGTTTACAGTGTCTGCGTCACATGAGCCATCGAGGGAACCATCATGGAATAATACTTCTCAAAAATGTACAAAGTAGGACAAGCTACTATTGTTCGAAATGACAAAGCTGAGTTTGTTATTTTCTAAGGACGTAAATAGTCACATATTTTACAACTTTATAAGGTCAAAGGTCATTCGAACACAAACAGCGCCCAGGCTTAATGGCGTTAACCTTCACCGCTGGCGCCGCCACATCCCTGGCAAATCTCAGCCGCTAACATCTCTCATCAGCACTGGGGGCTCAAAATAAAACTCAGCGAGCGTCGTGATTTCCGGGAGAAGCACCCTGGTAAAGTACAAGGAAAAGGGAAGAGGGAGGGGAGGATGAGGGGATGAGTGATTCATCCCGTTCTGTAGGCAGTTTATTTTGGTTTCAGTGAGGCAACAAAACTTTCAGGGGGAAAGTCGGGGAGAGCTCGAGAGCGAGCGACTCACGGCTGGAGGAGGCTGGTGACGCCAACGGTGATGCAAACAGAAATCTCCACCGCTTAGTGAAACACTGGGGATGGAACTAGGACAGGAAGTGGGATTTAAAAAAAAGAAGAAAGAGTAATACAGATGAGGATCCTGTACACCCACAGACGCTTACCCATCACTTACTTCATGCAGGTTTCTTCCCCAGACTCCCACTCCTCTTCAACGCTCTGTCTGGAACACGATTTGCTTCAGCTCGACTTAGACCTGGGAGTGACGTCAATGGATGTACAGGCACAGAGGAGATTTCATAGCTGGCATACTGTATAGCTCTCATCTGTAATTAATCATACAGTATATTTCAACCTTAAAACCTACTTTTCTTAACCGACTATGATTCACTGCAGCACTGTTTATATAACTCACTATCCCAAGCCTTTTCCATTTAATGTAATAAGAGCAACTTTCTATTTTGAGTCTGCTGTCCACTCAGGTTGGCACAAAGGTCAAATTTCACTAAAGGTGAACTCGCAGGGAACATTGTGGAGAATGAGAATTGCCATGCAAGTTTTCCCAATATAATACGTATATATATATACGAGCTTATGCTAATCTCGAAACTTTTTGATACCACCTTGTATACAGCAATCAGCCCCTTTTGCCACCTTGAGGCAAGACCTATGGTATAGAGGTGTGCTGTGGTCTCTGGCACCAGGACAGTAGCAGTAGAGCCTTTAGGAGCTGTAAGTTGCAAGGTGGGGCCTCCAGACCAAATCAACAACCTTGTTTGCCTGCTGAGCCCCATGAGGTGGGTGTGCTGATACCATTGTATCACTGCAAGCACTGATGTTTTTCTGTGATTTGTGCTGCATTGACTTTTCTGTGGGATTGGACAGGAAGGTCTGGCATACATGAGTCTTGGGTGCTTATGGTCCTGTCACTGGTTTACTGTTGTATAATTAATAATGGTGTTAACTATATGGCTGATCTGTATGTATTTTAATAATAATAACTTTTCATTGGTTCCCAGCGAGTGGTTAGCACTGGTGCCTTGTATCTCCAGGGTCTGGGTTTGATTCACGGCCAGGTTCAATTCCAGCTTCTGTGTGCATGTAGTGTGCAGGTTCTCCCCATGCTTGGTGGGTTTCCTCCAGGTATTCCGGTTTCCTCCCACAGTCCAAAGACATACTCACTCACTCACTCACTCACTCACTCACTCATCTTCTATACCACTTTATCCTGTATTCAGGGTCACGGGGACCAGGAGCCTATCCCAGGAGGCTTAGGGCACGAGGCGGGGTACACCCCAGACAGGGTACCAATACATAGCAGGGCACACGCACATACACTCACACACTCATTCACACACTACGGGCAATTTGGGAACGCCAGTCAACCTAACCTACATGTCTTTGGACTGTGGGAGGAAACCGGAATACCCGGAGGAAACCCACCAAGCACAGGGAGAACATGCAAACTCCACCAAAGACATGTAGATTAGGCTAATTGGCATTTCCAAATTGCCCATAGTGTCTGTGATGGAGTGGAACCCCGTTCATGGTGCCATAAGTCTTCTGGGATAGGCTCCAGGCCCCCTTTGACCCTGTATACTGGCTCAAGTGACAGCAGTGGAATGGATAAAGTCATGCAGATACAGGTCAAGAGCTTCACATCAGCCATCAGAATGAGGAAAAATATCAACAACTTATTAAGCTCACAGCTATGAGAACTACATAATAACCATAAGGACCTTGATACTAGTTGTTAGCAATCTTTTTCACTCTCAGCCTAAACCTACACCCAATGAAACCTGGATGTTCTTACCACTCACCCACTCTGTCTTTCATTCCTTTCCCTGTTTCCCCTACCCATCTGCTCTCGGCACAGCTGCCATGTCAAACCTACGACTTTGAACGATTGATGGCTGTGAACGTTTGCAGAGTTTGATCTATGTTATGTTGGGGAAGTGGGAGGCTTCTGAAATGAAACGCAATCCGCAGCCTATTGAGGAGCACCGAGAGGGATTCTCTGCAGTTACGTAAAACATTAGTCATCCCGGCATGCTTCATTTTTATATCTAGAACTTTTTCTCTCTCTCTCTTTTGTTTCTTGCTCCCTCCCCCAGTCCGAGCCTAGTTTTTCTAGCTGGAGATGGAGCGAGTGCTCTGTTTTGTTTAGTTTTTTTTGTGCAGAGATGGTTGTCTCATTCCAAAAATATGACAGACTAGGAAAATAGAAAATGTTCAGTCTATATTCAAGAGAGAGCAACAAGCCAACAAGTTTGTGATGCATTAGTCTTAAGACCACTCTAAAAGACGTAGCTCCAGGTGACACCATGGCCATGTCGACATCTTCATCAAGGTTCAAATCTGATCTGCACTTGAAGGACTTAAGCCTCAAGTTTGTTTGCTGGATTTATATAATTCACCAAAATTGTAACGTGGCCTTTGATTTGATACATTTAATGCAAATTCACACACTCACATGAAGGAGCACCATGAGACCTCCAAATAGAAAACTGGAGAACCTGGAGAGAAACAAATTTGGCCTCTCTACCCTGTGGTGGGTGTTTCTCAAACCTTTGGCATCCAGAGACCCCTTGGAAATTATAAGAATTTGGAAAGACTTCTTTATACATGCAGCATTCACTGCGTTTAAAAAATGGCAAGATACAGTCAGGTCCATAAATATTGGAACGAATGTTTTTTTTGGGCGGGGGGCATTTGACCTCTCCATGAACTCAGAGGTATGAGCGTAGTCAGGACTTTCAGGTTTAATTCATTAACCATTCAGAAATGACAGCCATTTTCATATATTCACACACATACACATTTTGGTGGGGCTCATAAATAATGGAACAAAGCAACATAATTAGAAAACTGTTGCATTGTCTTTAATACTTGGACGAAAATCCTTTGCACTCAGTGACGGCCTGAAGTCTGGAACCCATGGACATAACCGAATGCTGCTTTTCCTCCCTCTGGATTCTTTGCCAGGCCAACTGCCTTCAGCTGCTGAAAGTTTGTGGGTCTTTCTGCTTTCAGTCTTGTCTTCAGTAAGTGAAAAGCATGCTCTATTGGGTTGAGAGCAGGTCAATGAAGAATATCCCATTTCATTTTCCTTGGGTAGCTTTGACTGTATGTTTTGTGTCATTATCCATCTGCAGTATGAATTGGCGTCCTATCAGTTTGTAAGCATTTGGCTGAATCTGAGCAGAGAGTATACTGACTGCTACTTGTATCAGCAGTCAGGCTCCGTCTATAAACACCAGGGCCCGGTTCCATTGGCAGCCATAGACGCTTATACTTCTCTATAAGATCAGGTTCATGTGAAAATGTGCAAACAAGAGCAACAACATGACACAATGCCAATACTTTAGAATTATTGAATTTGCTTAAATCTTTAAGTGTTTCATTCCAAATTCATTGGTGGTGTACTGATGCCAAGTGCCAAACAACTTATCTACAGTATGTTCCAAAAATGATGTGCCTGACTGTTTTTGAGAGGTCAAAGGAAAAAAGCGAACCGGGAAGAAACCCTGGGACTGAGGATCGTATCACGCTGGAGCTGTGAAGCAATAACATTATACACTGTACCATCATGTTGACTTTTATTATTATTATTATTATTATTGAGATGTTTCTAATTCCTCAAACTCTTTTTGGGACACGCTCCTCTTTGTTCATCGTCTCTGTCCCCACGCTCGTTCAGCGAGCGCTGTTTTTTTTTTGCCCGAACTGCACCCAATGATGTCATCCATACCACGTCAAGCGCAAACGTCACCGAACCCAGAGCGACGGGGCTGTCCTGCTTTCAGTGCGCACTCAGTCTTAATGAAAAAGCTTCTCCTGGTCCGGTGCCGAGCTCGTTCTCCACCAGCAGTTCCACCTGATCATCTGCGTCCTCTAAGACGTTATGATTCCTCATAAAGATGTAAATACACTGTAGAACTTTCTGCTGATTTTATTGTGATGACAGGTATTTCTGTCTCGTTAAATGAGCATCTGAGTGTGTGTGTGTGTGTGTGTGTGTGTGTGTGTGTGTATGCATGTGCTCAGTGTGTGTGTGTGTTGCACTGCAGTGCTGTTGTACCCTGCAGAATCCAGCCCCATGTACCGTGCTGCATTCACCACAGCACAGCAGTGACGTCATCGGCCTCCTCATCCTCAGCTGATGGAGAAGGTCGAGGATAGGGTGAGGCTGACTGATGGGATAAGCCCCGCCCACTCGGTCCAATCCATCTTTCCTTCTTTTCGCTAACCGTGGACTGAAAGGAGGTGAAAAAAATATGAATGAATCTGCAGCCATTCTTAATCTCATCTCTCTTTCTATCTCTCATTCACTCGTCCTTATTTCCTTCATGCTTTGGTTTTTCTCCCCCTCCTCCCTTTCCATTCCCTCCTTCTCTCTCCATCTCCATTAGCTCACTACGTGCAGAGAGAGAGAGAGAGAGAGAGAGGATAGATGTAGGGACTGTTGCCGTGCAGATTACAGCCTGAGTCTGAATGACAAGCTTCCGTTTCTGAAAAATCAGGCCTGATATATACATATTTCAGGTTTGACTGCATCATCGCCGTGGCAACAGCATACCTTCAGCATCCCTCCTTCCGTCCATCCCTGTTTCCTTGAATCGTTTTTTTTTTTTTTTTTTTTGTCAGGAAGAAACGCTGCCGAGGTTGGGTGGATTCATTCAGCCTGATTTTCTCAGAATCCATTGAGAAAAAGAGTCAGAAAGGGAGGGTTGTGCTGCAGTGTGTGTGCGAGCATGTGTGTGTGTGGGAATATGTCTGAGTGAATGAGAGAGAGCGAGAGATTACGAGTATGCAGTCACACCCTGTGAACATTATGAGGTCACTCTGCACCAGAGCGCATTTTAATGGTACATTTTAATGTATTTAAGATGCTGCTATAATAATAATAATAATAATAATAATTATTATTATTATTATTATTATTATTCTTTATAATTATTATTTTTTATTCAGTGTAACCCTTTCAATGTGTATATAATCACATACACTTTTGTTTCATGCAAGAAAAAAGTCTTTTATTTTGCATGCTTTAACAATTTCATTAAAACCTGATGATTCACGTTACACCAAATCCATCCGTCTTCTCGTCACGTGTTTCACTACAACCTGTTTTGGTCAATGATTTATAATTAGCGCAACAGAAATAACAATAAAGCAGTAAAACAAAAGGTTCTCAGGAATAAACTCCTCGGGTTTGATGGAGCTGCTCATGCGTTGGACTCACTTCTACCTCGGAGACTCGTCTCACCTCCACTGCACACTTCTCACGTCTCCTTCTCCGCCGCTCTGACTTTTCTCCTCAAATGCACGGATTCTGTACGTGTCGATTCCAGAGCCGCATCCATCGGGGGCTGCATTAGAACACGGATTACGTCATGGCGTCTCGGATCCTACATCGAGATGCTTCAAATACAGCTTCTTTTTTTTTCCCCCTGAAAATGAAGGATGCAACAGTTTCAAGGTTCTTCGTGAGCCGGGGAACAGAGACGATGGTGATATTAAAAATCTATAAATAATAAAAATTGAAACGTAATAACAGTCTTAATAATAAAACAAAGAGATTTACAAGGTGGCCTAGTTGTTAGCACTGTTGCCTCGCACCTCCAGGGTCCGGGTTCGATTCCCGCCATGGTGTCTGTGTGCATGGAGTTTGCATGTTCTCCCCGTGCTTGGTGGGTTTCCTCCGGGTGCTCCGGTTTCCTCCCACAGTTTCCTCCCATAATTGCCCGTAGTGTGTGAATGAGTGTGTCTGTGTGTGTGTGTGTGTGTCCTGCGATGGATTGGCACCGCGTCCAGGGTGTAACCCGCCTCATGCCGCAACCTTTTTCTTCAATCACCATCATTGTGATTTCATAGATACTTCATACTTCACATTACACAATGGTGAGGGCAGAAACGTGGTGGCGCGATTAGGAAGTCCTCCGTCGAACAGACTGTCTCATTTCTGTTCCAAGCCTATAGGTCACGTAGTCCATATCTTTGGAAGGAAATAAGACACAAACAAAGATCGACAAGTCCCAACAACTTTATAACTTTATAACATGATTTAGGTCTTCAATCTCACCAGCGTAGTAGAGATTTGTACGCACGCCTGATAAACTCATTCAGTAATATTTGGATTTAGTCTTCACATATACTATACATTACGGCACAGTGAATGTTTTTATTCTGATAAGCCGGGGTCGGATCGTAGGGTTGGTCATGATGCAGCCACAACTTGGTGGAGCCGGGGCTCGACCCGGCGACCCTCTGATCAGTAACCCAGAGCCTTAACCCACTGAGCTTCCTGTATACAGAACCGATCTATAATCCCACCATCCGGTATCGGTCGGAAGAGGACAAGAAGTTTTCCTTATCTCATGGTTTCCTGACGTTGTCTCCCCCTCCCTCGTCCCCCTGCTGGTCACGAGTAATATTGTTCCTTACACTTGTGCACGAGTACACTTCTCCGGCACAGCAGGGGGCAGTATGCACCTGGTTATTTTGCAAACTTGACCTGTGCTTTATGTTATCGATATTTGACAGGAAATCCTAAAAGAGCGATCCTCCCACCTTCTTTCCTACCTTTTCCACTATAGCCAGATTAGCGCATTTGATGACATCACGTTCTAAACAGCAGTCCATCCTGTGTTCAGGTACGATTAGCTCTCATACCAGTTAGCTGCAACGTACTTGAGAAGACCTTTTTCGACAGCATGGGACGGCGATCCGTGTCCGGCTTCGGTTCAGTCAAATGTATCAGACTGTGGGGTCAAGAGGACTCGGATCTGTGTCAGAGTCCCTAGTGTGAAAGCAGCCTTCATTTTCTTATTTAAAAAATACAGAATTGAATTTAATAAACTAACGCTGGTCCTAATAATCTTGATCATCGCGCACTGATTTATATTATTTATAAATGATACAGTGATACATTCTTGAGATTGCTTTTTGTTTTTTTTACCTTCTGAGCCTTTTAATAAATAAAATCCTCCTACCTTTATGAGTAAAGTTACATAAAGTATACTGGGAAGTGACACACATTGTTCGTTCCTATTAAAAGAAATAAAATACGTAGGTGTATGAACTGAAACTCATAATTTGTAAGTAGGATTTCAGCAAAATACCACATCTGGGACTCCCTGTGTTTCACTAGCGCTTTGATATTATCAAGGTAAAAAGTTTTCTCAGTACGCCGGAGCCATGATTGGCCTGCCTGTGCCATTCACGCCTGAAACGCCGGCCTCCCAGGAACTCCTTCAATGGCCCAAACATGTGGAAATGACTTGGTGCGAGGTCAGGACTGTACGGGGGATGTAGCAATCACTCGCAGCCAAGTTTTACAAGTGGGTTCAATGAATGATTGCGCAAGTGGTTAAGGTGTTGGACGACTGATCGGAAGATCCCAGGTTCAAATCCCGACAACCACCAAGTTGCCAATGTTGAGAGCCTTGATCGAGGCCCCTTAACCCTGAACTGCTCAGATGTATAATGAGATACAAATGTAAGTCGCTCTGCATAAGGGGGCGTGTGCCAAATGCTGTAAAGGACTGAGTGTATTCACTCTGCACAATGTATTGGCACCCAGTGTTTAATAAAAGCGGACTGATTAGGTAAATGGGTGCCAATACAGAGTATGTAAATGTATTGGCACCCCTCTACCTCATCAGTCAGCTGTTTTTTAAACACTGGATTCTGTCAACTGTAAATCTGTATGTAAAAAACATTTACACTTTCTAATTTTCAGGCTATTTTTAGAATGTATGTCAGACACCAATTAGTCTGTTTCTGTACAATTAGTAGCCCGAGGCGCAGAGTGCTCCTAATCAATTATTTGACATGCCCCCTTGTCCCATGTCACTACTGACTGCTGGTTAAAAGGACGTTAATTAGCCCGACTTTTGCTCAACCAGAAGTTGATCAATACTGGATGTTACAAAGCGCTAACATCAGAGACATTCTTTACATAAATGTTGGAAACCTCCTGATGTAGGCCGGTTATTTATAGCCTTAGATTTTGTAAAGCCGTACAAGTTCCCCGTGAATAGGTTGTTACTATGGAAACAATAAAGTACTGAAATAAGTTTATTCATATAAATCTATGAATATCTTCAGAGCCACGGTTATATAAAATGATCTGAATTTTATATAAATTAAATTTCTCTAGTATTTTAAATATTTGACAGTATTGAAGCAATATATACACTTTGCTGCTGTGTAGAGTGGCAGGGTGAGGGGGTTTGGTTTTAAACTTGATGGTCGAGTGAAACAGTGATGAAAAAGGAATACGGTGCTGCCATCTGCTGGTCAAAGTTGGTAAAACGGGCGCAGTGATGTTCAATGGAACACTAACTATGATTTTTCCATATAATCACTGGATTCATTTTTTATGTGTTATTATATGTTATTAGTTTTTTTTTTTTTTTTTTTTACTGGGGAAAACTTTATTGATTTAAAAATGTTTTAGGCTCCGAACTCTCGTTCCTTATTTTATGATTAAGTTATTATTATTTTTGTAATATTATATTCGAGCTAATCTCGAACCCTGTGATGGAATCGTACCCCACCTGAGTTCCTGGGATAGACTCCAGGCTTTCCATGTCCCTGAACAGGATAAGCAGAATCTCATAGAGAATGAGTGAGAGTTAACGAGAGAACTTAAAAAAAAAAAAAAAAAAAAAAATTGTTTTTTTAGTTTATAGTCTATAATTTTTTTTTTGTATTTTTCTTTGTTCTATTGTATATTATTACCACATAATGCCTACTATATAAATGATATGTACAGTGCATCTCAATAAATTAGAGTATCAGACTTACAGCATATCTCATGATATTAGAATATTTTGAGTCTGAGTAAATTATAATTCATACAGTATAAATATATTTTGTTGGTGGGTCCTGCTTCCTCTTGTGAAGCTTGTATGGACACCGGGTTAATGGCCGACCATTAGCAACACGGTGGTCACAGGTGTTTGAACCCCAAACCCTCCTGTCAGTAACCCAGAGCCTCAACTGCCTGAGGCACCGCTGCCCAATTACTATTGTTTACCATTAACATTATTTATTTTTGTTCAACTTACATATTATATGTAAATGGAAATTATGTTCTTAGCTCTTAATTGGTGAAGAAGGACATTTGGTAACTTCTATTGGATTTGTATATGTTTATATTTTTGTATTTGTTGTGGTTGAGGAATCTTTATAGAGTTTTTACTGAAATACTAGAAAATTTCACATTTTACAATTTCAAAACTTTAGTATTATAATTCTTTTACTTTTGTGATTTTTCCCCCCCCAAAATGTTTTATTCCTCAATAAAGTTACTATAGATGTTTCCTCACCTGGAAAAAACAACAAAATGCATAAAAAAATAAACAAACAAACAAACAAAAAATACAGACGAGATAAAAGCGCTTTTATTTAATTATGAAAATAGGCAAAAATACAAAAAATAATACAAAAATATACAAATCCCACGGAAGTTACACATTTGATTCTTTGCCCGATTGGGGACAATATGGTAACGGCACTGACATTAATTTGCAACATAAAGCTGACAATGGAGAATTTTGGAAAAAAAAAAAAAATCAGAAAAGTAAAAAAAAGTCTTGAAATCTTTTAATTTTTAATTTCTGAGTATTTCAATGAGGGCGCTATATGGAGATATGTTTCCTCATCTGTCTAGGCTAAGCATTTTCCAAAATATGTATATATAGGCATATTTATTTAAAAATAATGTGCAAATATACAATTAAATAAATAAATAAAAATAAATGCCGAAATGTATTAATTACAAATAAATATTTTATTTAATACTTTTAATAATTGTCACATGCCTAATTAAGGGCTAATTTAAATTTGCTGATACAGTACATTATTATTTTTTTCCAGTGTAAGGTAATCCAAAAAGTCATGATGTGCAATAATCTAAAAAGTATAATAAATTTACACAAATCATGGAGGCTTTTTCTTTTTAAAAAATTTTTATTAATTGGTGCTTCAACCACTTTCTAGACAATTTTAGAACTGAACAGAAATAGATGAGTACATGAAAGACTATAAAATGAGACATAAGATGAGATGTGTGTGTTTTTCCCAAGCACTCGTCCATATCAGATCTGTTCAGCTTCGCCTTGGGATTCGCTTTGTTCCACAGATGTTACTTTTGCGTCTGAAGTTCTTGAACCTCCTGAACTCTACATGTTGTTGTGTCCAACATCACCGTTGTAGATGAAGGCTACTGTCCTCGGGGGCGGGGCTACCTCAGAGAACCTCTGAGTCATCGCGGAACAACTGCTTTCATCTTCGACAGGTTGGACGCTGGAGATGTTGGAGATGATGCTGATTTGCTGTTTTTTTTTTTTTTTTAAAGAAGAAGACGAAGAAACATTGATTTGCTGCACATGTTTCAATCTGTAATTTCGAATCTTTAGTTTAAAGTCTTTCCAAGTCAAAGGACTCGAGTTCAAGTGAAGTCACGAGTCTTTGATGTCAATTTGAAGTCACCAGTTGCTCGACCAGTGTCTGGTTTCCACATCTGCCACTGAGACAGTTACAGACGGGCACGCTGCAGATTACACCAGATTAAACAGATCCATGTTATTAAAGCAGGACAAAGTGGAACTTTTTCTAAAAGTTTGTTTGGTGCTACACATCCTCGCCTTCAGAACACAGAACACAACACACACATGCGGTCCCTGTCCCTGATGATTATGGTCTAGATTTTTACTACGAAATATGTCCTTTTCTTAGAAAATGTCTCACTAGCACAAATCCACATGCCCAGAGCACTAACGCAACCCATGTGAGGTTTGGCTAATCCTCAAAAAAAAAAAAAAGCATGACAAGCATGCTGGAGCGTGGTCCGGAAGATTCTAACATACAACTTTATTTCATACAGTTACTGGAAAATATTTGGCTTGAAATCGCACACACACACACACACACACACACACACATGCAGCAGTTTGTGAATTTTTCAGACTAATTTTAATTTGAATTTTTTCATAACTCCAATCTTCTGATAAAAAAATAATAATTGGATATAACCAGTAATTATTCCAATTATATTATGATAGCAACTTTTACTCGCTCTCTCATGCCAGCTGGCGTATATAAAAATGACTTTTGGTGTTCACCTTGAAGATTCAGGACAATATGAAAACATAAAGCGTAATCAGTGGTCAACTGTTAAAAGTTACTTACATACCATATAAAATACATTTGCCTTTTTTTGTTGTTTTAATTATGGTCTAAAATTACTGATCTATGTTCTGTAATCATACAAGTAACTTTTAACAGTTGACCATTTGTCGTCATTGACGGTTAAAGAGTTTGTAGAAATAGTTAAAAGGTTAAAGCTAAAAATAATATGTGATCTTTAATGTAATCAGTGATATTATTATTATTATTATTATTATTATTATTTGAGGTTGAAGTCCACGTACATGT
>JAQMYG010000002.1:29501931-29512499 GCA_030014215.1 Clariallabes teugelsi | reverse complement strand
AGCATCACCCGGGGATCGAACCAGCGATCTCCGGATGATAGGGCGAGCACTTTACCACTGCGCCACTCGGAGGCCCCTGTCCTTCTTTTTTCTTTTTTGACATGGCGTGTGAACAAAAACAGAGCTGGAGATTATTTTATTACTATAAAATATTGTAGGAAATAAATATGCTGTGCTTTATGCTTAATAAAATAATGTGCCATCGATCCATCCATCCATCCATCCAGGAACCTCTGTGGTCCAACTACTGTAGGGTCCAATTAGGGACCTTGGAGGCCAATGTTGACTATTGTATTTATTCCCATTTTTATGACCGTGGTAAGACCACCAGTCAACATTCACACACTACGGGCAATTTAGGAACACCAATTAGCTTTATCTGTAGGCAGATTTTGGGCTGGTGGAGGAAACGGGAGTACCTGGAGGAAACCTAAGCACCGGGGAGAACATGCAAACTCCATGCACACAGACCCCAAGATGGGAATCAAACATGGACCGTCTTCATGTCAAAGTGGAACCGTCCCCAGTTGCATCCCAATTAGACCACATGGGGCGTCCATGTGACGAGATCTCCAACCAGAAATGGGGCACCAGGACGAGTCAGACAGGTCCAGAGGGCAGAGGGGGTCTGGATCACTGGCAGCTCAGGAGAGACATGTACTGTATAGCTCGACAGCGAGAGGCAGGGAGAGAGAGGAAGAGAAAAAGTTAACAGTTAGATATGATCACAGTCAGATAAAGTATATGTAGGGTGTAGATCCCCTTGTTCCACACACCAAGTAGTGATCTGTTCAGGGGTTAGAGAAGGATTTCTATTAGATGCTAGTTAGCTGTGAAACACAATATGGACCATTCAGAGGCAATTCAGAACGACTGAGGAGCAATGACAATGAGACTAAGTGCCGTTTAAGACGACATAAATAACATCCCTTTTGCCATCCAAAAGTGGGCGGGACCATTTGCAGACAGATGTTTTGACGTCAGATGCAAATGGTCTATAAACAAGATGACGGTGGAAACAGCCTGTCAGCCTCATAAACACCTTTTTTCATGCAAGCTTGTAAAAAAAACCTGAGTGAATTGTTTTTTCCAAACGTTAATAATAGATAATTAAAAAACGATAATAGGAGCATCGTTACTAATCAGAAGGTTGAATGTTCAAATCCCACATCATAGCACCCTAGAGGGCACTTAATCACACAATCTTGCATTCTAAGTAACCCTAGAAAGCACATTGTTCTAATTTTCTTGCATGTCATGGCACCTGAGAGGGCACTTGACCACATATTCTCGCACCTCATGGCACCCTAGAGAGTACTTCATCACATATTCTCACCTCTCATGGCATCCTAGATGGCACATCATCTCATTTTCTCATAGATAATCAACACAAATTTTCTTAGACATACTGTAAGTTATGTTAGAGGGGACTTCATCCCATGTTCTTGCACATTGTCACAAACACATTGTCTAATTTTCTTGCATGTTATGGCACCTGAGCGGGCACTTGACCACATATACTCGCACTTCATGGCACCCTAGAGGGCACTTCATCTCATTTACTTGGATAGCATGGTGCCCTAGAGGGTATGCTATCTTATTTTCGTGTGCATCGTGGTACCTGAGAGTGTACTTTATCACATATTCTCACACCTCATGGCATCCTAGAGGGCACTTCATCCCATATTATTCCATGCCATGACATCCTAGAGGGCACTTTGTCTTATTTTCTCATACACAAGATACACTAGAGGGAACCTTACCACATGGTCTTCCACTTCATGGTCCCCTAGAGGGCATTGGATTACATATTGTTGCATGTCAAGGCACCCTAGAGGGTACTTAATCTCATTTGCCTTTGCATCATGGTACCCTATAGCACACTTGACAGCATATTCTTGCACCTCATGGCATCCTAAATGCCACTTCATCCGATATTCTTCATCACATATTCTTACATGTCATTTTGTAAGAGGACATCTCATTTTCTTGTATATTTAGGCACCCTATAGGGCACTCATTTTCCCATCTATAGGGTGCCTTAGAGGGCACTTTCACCATGGTTTATATACAGTACTGTATGTACGTCGTAGTGCTACCTGACCGTGGGCACTTCATTACAAAGTCTTTTTAGACGGTCACCCTAGAGGGCACTTCTTTTCATTATTGCATGTCATGTCACATTAGAGGACATTTTCTCACCCACTACAGCACTTTATCATGTTTTCTTGCACATAGTGGCATCTGTTATGTTCCATGTACAGTATAGGTTTTTTTTTTTTTATAGTTATAGTTTTGTTATAATTTAATTGTACAATATGCACTTGTTACCCATTCTTGCTTCAGAGCTAAGATACATTTAGCTATGAATTTCATTGTACAAGTAAATGGTACATTCTCACAAGAACATTCCATAGAGCTAGCAAAGAGAGTAAAGAGAAACCATGAAGAAACTTTAGCAGGGCCAAAAAATCTGTTTTGATTTATACTTGATCTGTAATTCAAATGTGCATTCTTAATATAGTTAGACACTGAGGAATGGTATAAAAATGTACACAATCTTTGCACATACTATATCCCCTTAGCCCTGACTGGGAAGATCTGACCATAGCAGACATGCACATACTGGCCTGTTATCCTAAGGCAAGGCATAAGACCCCATAAGATGATGGTCACAACAGGCAGTGGAGCCTCAGCAGATCTGCATTGAAACCACAGACTGGCGAGTGTTATGTGAACCAGCTGGAAAGCTTTAACCGCATGACAGACTGCATAGCAAACTACATACATTTCTGCATCTACACTGTAGTTCCAGTCTGGAGGGTGTCTGGTTCTCTCAACACAAACCCTGGAAAATCCTTCCTGCTAGAAGGAAGTTGAAAGGTAGGTTTCTGCAGAATAATGCATAAGGAGTTGTGGGTCACCGGCTTCAAGGAAAATCAACAACCTTGGCTGGGGAACAAAGTTGAATTTGTACTGTGATAGGTTCTGTGATTCTTTCCAAGAATCTCCTCTAGTACCTAACTAAAATGCTTCCCCAGCTTCCTAGTTCCCACAGTTACACCCAAACCTTTTCCACCAAACCTTTTTCACCAAAGTGAACCAGGTGTTAGTTCATGTCTGGTGCTTGTGCCGATTCAAAGCTAATTTATTAACCGTGAACCGGAAGAGCTGCCTTTGTTTTCCATGAGCAAAACAGTCGCAGCCTTACGTCACTGTATACATCTGTTTGCATCTTTACTTTAACAGCAATGTTAGCAGAAATGCTAGAGGCAATGGTAGCGTAAATGCTAGCAGCAAAATCTGCTATCAGCAAGCACAACAACAGCAATGGCTAAACCTCAACATGGCTTTGCAAGCATTTGAGCTTCCCATTGAATACTGAGTCCATTTTTTAAAGATGGTGGTCACAAACTTTTAGATGGTCGTGATAATTCCAGCCCCAGCCCCTGACATAAGCGGGTCTTTGTTCTAGCCTAGCAACGTGTTGATGCACTTGTGGAACCAGTTTTTCTGTCTGAGGGCCGGTGCTTTGGTTGTCTGAAAGCAAGGAACTGGTTCGAAATTGGGGACCGGCTCCAAACTACTGTAGATCGGCCTTGGTGGAAAGGAAGAATTACTGTCCATCTTACAGCCGTCTTACCTTCCCCAATTACACCCCTCTTACTGAACACCCTCAAGGGAATCCCAACCCCCTACAAATCTGTTACTAACAGCTACAGTAGGTGAAGTGACAGTTAAAGACGCAGAAACTTGTTTAATCTGTAGGTTCAGACAGACTCGGCCCCGGGTCAAGGCTAATTTATGCTTTTGCATCAAGATTTATGCCATAGGTCATAACGACATATTCTGAACTCTATGGCATAGCCTGACATGAACGCTAGAAATATAACCACACGTTGCAACAATGCAGACTGCATCAACTGTGATTGGTCCACATGGTAGCAACGCCTTTCCGGGTTCTTCTTCTGTGGATTTACTGCTTCTCCCTCTTCACTTCCATTAATAAATCAAGTTGAAATCCAAACTAACATGGACCAAACTGAGGCTAAAGTAACTGAAGAAGTCCATAAATATTTTCTCAATTACAGTAATTTCAGTAAAAGTGACTTGACGGTTGTTCAACATCTTCTAGCTTCAACTCCGCTCAATTTCATTCACCATTGTTTGTAGTACACCAAACAAAAAACTCACTATAGTGTGGAAAAGAGACTTAGCACCATGGCATAAACACCACAGACAACTAGCGGTTTGTCAGTGTAATTGCAGTGCGACACAAACACCAGTTCACAAGTCTAAATGCTTACAATCCAGTAGACCACTTGCGTAGCCTCCAGCGAAAGCTCTGCATAAACTTGATAATCAGTCTATAATCTTTAAGGGTTTGTTTCAACCAGCTGTGCGGGATTCTCCAGCGCCTTGTCAACAAAAAAGTTCCAGAGCTGTGTGTTCAGAAGATGACAACTCCATCCTCCTTAAATGATTATAAACTAATAGCCTGCACCCCAGATGTCATCAAGGTAATGGAGAGACTAGTGCTGTTTCATCTCTGACCTAAGGTCAGGGTTTTTCTTAAGCTATTGCAGTTTGCCTACTAGCCCACAGATTAGGTGTGGATAATGAACCTCCTGAACTGGCTTTGTTTTTACGTCACTGTTTTACTTTAACAGCAATGCAGAAATGATAGAGGTAAAGGCAAAAGCAGCAAAAAAAAAGGGCCAGTGCTTTGGCTGTCTGAAAACAAAGAACTGGTTCGAAACTGGTTTGAAGTCATATACTACAAAAGGCCCACCATACTGGGCTACAACATCACATTTAACATTATCCAGTCTGTTTAGAGAGGCGATGTGAAGAATGAAAGTAAACGCATCCGTGATCTTCTGGGTCATGGACTACCTGCTGGCCTCAGGTTGGGCAACTGGGAATTTTTCTATTTGAATGCCTGCTAAATTGCAGTGGCACACCACAGGGAACTGTACTATTTCCTTCCTCTTTTCCCATTTCACTTTTAGTATAGGTCTGATATCTGCCATCTTCAAAAAAAGTTCTGATGGATCTGTGATGGTTAGATGTATAATGAATGGACAAGAAGAGGATTAACAACTTTGTGAAGCAGCACCATTATGGACAAGACCAAGGAGCGCAGCTGGTGGTGGAATACAAGAAGAAAGGGTCACAGCCAACATCATTACCATCATGTCTCATGATGTTAAGCTGGTTGACACCTTCAGTTCCCTTAGTGTCTGGACAACAAGCTAGAGTGAAAGGTTAAGTTGGGTGCAATGTACAACTCCTTTATAAGATTCCTTCTGCTCTATTGTAATACAACAGTACAGAAGGTCATTAGTACTGACAGCAATCACACTATCTACAGTACACTAACAGTTAAAAGTTTGGACACACCTTCTAATTCCATATTCTTTTCTGATTTAATTTTTTCTCCACTGTAAAACAATGCTGAAGGCATCAAAAATATGCATTAATCTCCTTTGCAGTCTCCTGAACAGTTGATATTGAGATGTATCTGCTACAGTACTTATGCTCTGTAAGACCTTCATAACGGTTCTAATCTGAGGTTCTGTTTGTTAATTGGTCATTTCTGAGGCTGGTGACTCTAAATGAACTTCTCATTTAGAACCCTTTAGAAGGTAAGTTTTGGTCTTGCTTTCCTGGGAAGGTCTTCATGAGAGCCTGTTTCATCGATGGGTTTTGCAAATGCACTTGACAATATTGTTCTTGTAAGAACTTCCAGAACAGACTTCCAGATGACTATCTATCTATCTATCTATCTATCTATCTATCTATCTATCTATCACATTTCGTAAATCTTTCAGTTTTCATTCCTAGCGTGATAAAAGCTCAAATCTATCTAAAACACCTTTCCTGAGTTACAGCTCCATGTCTGGCTTTGGCTAATTATTGGGTCACTTCCTTATCTCAGGAAATTTATCACATTCGCAGGGAGGAGACGTCTACTTCGGAAAGTCATGCTTCCCCTGAACAGGGAGTTTCAACCCTACAACTTAATGACCATCCTGCCCAAGTAACTGTTTACGACAAAAATCTTACAGAATGAAATGCAGTACAACTTTTCATTTCTTTATCTTATGCAAACTAGAAATACAGATATCTCAGATGTTTCTAATCCAAACTTGTTCATTTTGTCCTCTTCTGATGTACGAATATTATATCCCTCATTGCTCCCATGGATCATCGTGTCTAAAAGTGAAGGTACAATGGTTATTGGATAAGGAATTAAACACTCCATGTAATATAAGAAATTAATCAAGGACAGGGTCGTGTGATGAATCCCAGTCATTGGTATCACCATAACTTGGATTATTTTCCTAAAACAGCATGTGCTGGAGTAGTTCATTCCTTTCATGTTACGTTGATTTGCCAAAACGGGACTTTCGATTGTGCAGAATAACAGAAAAGAGAGTAAAAGCTCCCTTTATTTCTCAATATACAGTAATCCCCTGCTACACTAATGCACTTCTCCCAGTGTTTCACTAGTGCTAGGACACCCTCTAGGTAGAAAGTTTTCTCAGTACACCGGAGTCATGATCAGACCGCCTGCTTCACATCTGAAACACTGGCCTCCCAGGAACTCTTTTAATGTCCCAAACATGTGGAAATGGCTTGGAGCGAGGTCAGGACTATACAGAACTGAACGCCTCTTGTAGCTCCATTTAGAGTTGTGGTACAGTATGTCAGCAAAACAAGTTAATCAAGAAAAGAATAAGAAGTAAGAATAATTGTTGTTGTATTTTGTCTTACTAGTACAACTAATGTGGAAAAATATGTAAGACATGATTAAATAGATAATGGTTTAAGCTATGACCTCAGTTCAGAAACCAATTTAGAAAGCTGTGTAATGGCCCAGAGGGCTTGTTTATGTTTGGATGTCCCTGTCCCCAATGCTGATTCACTTTGCCCTTATCTCAGTCTGTAATCAGTGCCCAGGGCAGCATAATGAGTGTCCTGCAGCAAAGAAACACAGAAGGAAAGAACAACCATAATAAACGCTGCAGCTCTTTTCCAATATGAAGTTGTTTATTGGTTACTAGTGAAGGTGATGAAGTGGCGATTTTGCTCCTGGACAACACAATTTCTCTAAAGCTTTCAATTATTCAACTGTAACAAGAATAAGCAGATATGTTTGTTGGCCTTTTTTTTGGAACATAGACTGCACTGATGAATAATCTAATGAAATTAGGAAACTCTGTAGTCCGACTAGGGGCCATGGGGGCCGATGGTGATCATCATATTTATTCCCATTTTCATGACCGTGGTAGGACCTCCAGTCAACATTCACACACACGTTCACACACTACGGGCAATTTGGGAACAGCAATTAGACTAACCTGCATGTCTCGGGATTGTGGGAGGAAACCCGAGTACCCAGAGGAAACCCACCAAGCACGGGGAGAACATGCAAACTCCATGCACACAGACTCTGAAGCGGGAATCATACCTGGAAACTGGAGGTGCGAGGCGACAGCACTATACACAAAGCCAACGTGACACCATAAGACATAATAAGAATCATTTTAAGATCGAAAGTCTCAACATCAACATGTCATTAGTACTAACTCTTTAACGCTATCATTATTGGTTAAGCGGGATTGGGATCTATCATTTTAAACCTTGAAACCTTACTCAACTCAAAATATTTTAATCAAGCATACCTGTGGCACCTTTAAACACACTTCTCCTTACAGAAAACTACACAACATCAACAATTACATATCAGACAATTAAACACAATCAGAGCTGTCGCACAGCATGCAGAAACAACATTCCTCTCGTGACGATTATGATTGCGGATGTAAAAAATGATGAAGAGGAAACGAAATTAGCTGTCTCGGATCAGGTGCTAATATGCGTCTTGCGGTCACATTCAGTAATTCTTAAACACAAATGCATCCCAAACCGGATGAACCTTAAATCTACCAAGGACGTTCTGATTAAACTGAGCAATCAGGCGCAAAACTTTGAACCCAATCCAAGATCATGGTTTCCTCAACATTGTACTGCTGATTTATTTCTGTGTTTAATTTGTTTTATATATATATATATATAATTCTTTTTATATAAATCTTTTTTCTGGCAACGACTGTTCTTCAGGCTGAAGCTAATAAAAGTTTTTTTTTTTTTTTTACTTTATGGCATCAGTCTGTTTGAAGGGTCCGTCTGGGAACTGCTTTAACGACACACCATATGGAAGAGAACTGTTTAACCCCCTTTTAGTGCGCCTCATAAAATCTAAACTGTTTGGATTGTATTTTACATTTCAGATTAGGTCCAGGGTTAAACATTGTGCCGAAACAATCAGGAATATTTCTACAGGCTACAAAATTTCTCACATTACACTTCCCAAGTGGTTCAGACCCTTCAACACCTTTCGAACCTTTAGTTAGTACCTTGTAGCTCTTGAAACTCTGAGCATTTTAGTCTTTTTTTTTTTTGTTTTGCTGGGGTTAATAAATAAATAAATAAATAAACACATAAAGGATTCAGAATTGTGCAGTATAGAGTGACGTGTCCTTTTTTTCAGCATAACCTAGGCAATATCATCTGGAGACCGAAGACATGTCCTGGCGTTACATTTACTCCCAACTTCATTGTCAACATATCAATGTCAATGTCATGTCAATATTGTCTATATATACTGTATATATACTGCGATCATGTGTTTTTCTGGTTGTTTCTATGATCAAAACAATAATAATATTAATATGCTCAGTTTTACATTTTTGCGACGTCATTCCCATATTCTGTTAATAGTAAAACTTTTGGTCTACCTGACATATCTGCAACCCAAATGCACAGTCTGATGTCTGAATCCTCCTCATTAACATCATCATTGGCCTATGCTGTGCTGCCGGCACTGATCTGATCCTCTTGGGTTTTAAAGTTAACGTTAAGTTTTAAGGGTGCGGCTTCACACTTCACTCTAGAAGGAGATATGGTCCATTTTTTGTGTCTTACATCTTGTTTAAGACAATGTACCCGCATTCCAAAGTAAATAATACATTTTGACTGTATTCTTTTTTTTTTTAACATCCCATGCCTCATCTTGCTCTCTGGATGAATCTGAATTTCCTCATTTCCACGATTATTTCAACACAATTTCCAGATTCTCATCCAGTATTTCATCAAACCTGGCAGCATGATCTTACCACAAAGCAGCTTCACAGACATCAACATCCCTTGTTGTTTCAAGACTTGGACTACTGCGACTCACTCCTGGCAGCTCTGCCTCTGTGCTCCATTCGACCTCTACAGCTGATCCAGGATGCAGGATTTGTTTTCATCCTTCATACTTGTTCTCCCACACCCTCCACAGGCTTCCTGTAGCTGCGCCCGCATCAGATTCACAGCTCTCTCGCTGGTCTACAAAGTCAAAAGCGGGTCAGCGTCTGATCTACGGCACTTTCTCGACCGGTCATGCCATCTCTCAGGGGTCGAGGAGGACACGTATCTAGATGTTTTTTCTGTTCTGGCATCTAGGTGATGGAATGAGCTTCCGCGAGGTGTCCGTACAGCCGAGTCCCTGCCAATCTTTAGTCATCCAAAGACCTGCCTGTGTCTTATGTTCAAAAGAACACATGATCGTCAGTAACCGAGTGAAACGTGTGTAAGGATATGTTTATTTCTTTATTAACAGAGACTTCAAAGCACTTCGTTCAAGTAAGGGCGTCTCCCTAATGCTGTAAGTGTATATGTGATAAGATCTGTCTTAAATCAATTGCTAATCAAGTTTAACTGAATTTAATTGAATGTGGGTGGTGGAGCGCGGCACTTTGCCAAAAAGCGAACTTCTAAAGTTTTAAACATTCAGGGGCGATAACTTGCTCCAATCACGTTGTAATAACAAAATTATTATTTAATTATCTTGCATGAGTGAACTGGTTTTATTTGTCATAGCTAGTACTAACGAGCGAGTAACTTGATATGTGTTTAAGTACAACATGTCTTACACGGGATACAAGCTAGCTAGCTAGTGACATTACTCATACATCAACAAGGAGAAGCAAGAAAACTAAATGATTCTTTTGCATTATTACTACTTTCATTTTTTCATGAAGTAGATACGTACGTTTGATGATTACTACAGTATTACTGATTCATGATCATTTGTCATTAGGTAAATTAATTCCAGTTTCTATTCTAAATATTCAACATGGAAACACCCAGTACGTGCCTAACACAAACATTTACAACAAAAGTACTCCGCTTTTCTCCCACGGTACAAAAACATGCAGATTTGGCTAATTGGCGTTCCCAAAACTACTCATCAACTTTGATTTCATTTATGGCGCAGGTTTAACTTCAGGCAGATACCAAAGCACTGGTGAGGTTTCATTAAATTCTTTCCAGATCTGTTCATTAAATTCTGGACAGACTTTCAGACATACACTACCGTTCAAAAGTTTGGGGTCACCTGCAAATTTCTTTGTTTTTGTTTAGTGATTTATTTATTTTCTACATTCTACAACAATACTGGGGATTTCAAAACTATAAAATAACACATATGAAATTAGGTAATTACGTAACAACAA
>JAQMYG010000002.1:29464461-29491019 GCA_030014215.1 Clariallabes teugelsi | reverse complement strand
CCCCCCCCCCCCCCCCCCCCCCCCCCCCCCCCCCCCCCCCCCCCCCCCCCCCCCCCCAAGAAAATAAAATAAAATTCTGCTCTCAGATCAGCTAGAAAATCATAATGAGAATGTTTACAGCATTGCCATAAATGTGTTTATTGTGCGCTCTCTCTCTCTCTCTCTCTCTCTCTCTCTCTCTCTGGGGAGATCAGGGCTGCTTGAGATGAACAATATGTCCAATAAAGGCTTATAGTATACAGCAGTGTGACTACACTAGATGATGGTGATGATGATAATGCTGATAACGTTGGAGCTCTCACTATAGTGGATAAAACTCCATACTTCAACATTTAATAAAGTAGAATGGCACAGTATACACTGTATATCTGTATTATCTTTATTATCTTTGACCTCTGACCATTTTTTTTTAACTCTCCAGGTGAAATATTTAGTTATTTTAGTTTGAGCTGTCAAAGGAGTAATTAAAGAAAATAACCAAAAATACACAAAAATACAAGGTCAGGTCATTCCAAAAACGTATTGTTTCATGTTTGGTTAGTTTTTGGATTGTTGTTACAGAAAACAACACTTGAAACAAAAAATGGTCAAACCTGGATAACAAATTAACTTTTCTAAAAGTAAAAATTATGATAAATTCAGTGAATGAAATGGGGTTGAAAAAACTAATAAGGTTATTATTATTATTATTTAAAGCTCAAAAAAATGAAAGGAATTGTTTAATATTCAGTTTTTCACTCAATCATGACTTAAAATCCTGAGCTAACATTTGATCTCGACCTCGTCATTCACGTTTACTCGTTTATACAGAAGGTCAGATTTTCCTCGAGTGTTTCCTCGATCTTTTCCATCAAAGCACGTGTTCAGGCGACACTAGAGATCTTATATAAACCCACATAGTCAGGTTTTACACAAACTCCTTCCTTATTAAATTTAACAAAGAACACAAAAGAATGTTTTTTTTGTTTTGTTTTTTTTATCTGATTTTTACTTTTAATTTCTTTACAACCACAATGAAAAACCACAAAAATCCATTCTCACAGGCACCTAAGATGTCCTCATTCACCCCGATTGTCTACTTTAGACTTTGTTTACTTTAAATCTAGCAGATAAATTAAAGGGTTTTTTTTCTCTTTCTTTTTTTTAATTTTTTTTTTATCTCATATCAAACTCCAGCCCAAATGATCAGGATAAACCAGCTGTCTACAATAACATGCCCGTGACATGGTTGAGGACGGTTGTTTCTTAACCGTTCTGGATCTTCTACTATTTAAAGCAGGTCGGTTTCGCAGGTGTCACCGTTAAAACCTGCAGCGCGTTTCAGTTTGGCTGAGCCGAGAGGTGTGTCAGTGTTATTGTTGAACAAATCTCTTTTTCTCTTTCTAAAGCACAAGAAAATGCTGTTTTAATGACTTCCATGTCACTGGTGTGGTACCATTAAGGGAGATGTTGTGTGTGTCTTTAATATATTTATCTTTAAACTTTCGAAATGTATTGCAGATGCACTGATATACATTTAAAGCTACATGTGTGTATGCATACAGTACAGGACATACTCTAGTCTAGTCTAGTCAGCCAATCATGAGACACCTGAGCAACACACAAACCAGTGCAGGTCAAGAGCTTTAGGTAATGTTCACATTCAACATCACATAGGAGTATAATGTTATCCCTAATGTTGGGCATGGTGGGTTTGAATATTTAGGGAGCTGATTTTCCAGCTGAACCTCCAGCATGAGGTCACCAGAGGAGAATGTTTAGAGCTGATGGGTAACTTAAATAAGCACTCGGTACAACCGTGATGAACAGAAAAGCATAATATTATAATAAATTCATCACAGACGCTAATGTCCTTAGTTGTTTCTGAGCAATGTGTGCTAGTGTGACGCCTTTTTAAAATTTATTTATTTTTTATCTCAGTGTGGTTTGACTTTTCTGGTTAAATGCAAGCAGCGTTCATGTCAACCCGGGACCTCGTAAATGAAAGCATAAAACTGATTGACATTTACAAATGACTTCAAGTACAGTGTACAGAGTACAGAGACCATTAATGACAGTAAGTCATTTCCACATGTTTGGGCCGTTACAGGAGTTCTTGGGAGGCCAGCGTTTCAGACATGAAGCAGGTTGCAGATAGGGCACGAGGTAGAGTGCCAATCCATCGCTGGTGCACACACACATACACACACTCGCACGCCCATTTATGCACTACGCGCAATTTGGGAACGCCAATTAGCCTATTCTGCACGTCTTTGAACTGCGGGAGGAAACCGGACAACCCTGAGGAAACCCACCAAGCACAGGGAGAACATGCAAACTTCATGCAGATAGACTCTAGGTGGGACTCGAACTCGGACCCTGGAGGTGCGAGGCCACAGTGCTGACCACTACTCTGAGAGCTGTGTTCTGTTATTCTGCGCAATTTTAAAAATCCTGGTTTGACTTGAACGCTCCTTGTAAAATAAATGAATAAATCTAGATTTAAAGCTCACAAGGAAAGGCTGACTTTAAGACTTTTTTTTTTTTAAGATTATACACACTGTATTGTAATTCTCTTTGGGATTAAACAAGATTTTACAAGAATACAAGTATTTATTATACACAAGCAAATAATGTGCTGAGTGGCTTCAATTCTAAAGTCATAGTTTCTGTTCATTCCTCCCTTATTAAGCTCTCGTGGAGTACAAAAGAACTTTTTTATCTCAAGGTTTAAGAGTTAATCTGCATAATGACAAGATGCATTGTGTGATTTGTAAAAACCTTTAGAGGGCACGAGTGAAATGCTGATGTGTTAAACACCAACTGTGCTCATAATTATAGAAATTGTGGTGTTTTTGTCTAAAAATTATCATTTTTGTTTGTTTGTTTTAGATTTGGATACGTACCTGTGTCCATTTGTTGCTTTGCATCACAGTTGCTGTCTATTCCAGTGTAATCGGAAATCCCATAACAGATGACATCAAGAAAATTTCATTACTGGTAAGAGTTAAACCTCAAGAGTTCTTTTATGTCTAGTTTTAAAAAGATCAGCAAGCATTGTTGTGTTTATTGTGTGCTCGTAACGACTCAAACTTTTGTTCTTGTTCTTTTGTTCTTGTTTTTTTTTTTTTTTTTTCTCCTTCATCAAACCATGAGATTATGACAGACAGGGAGCTGAAGGCCGAACAAAAGCAGCGATCAATCAGAAAAAGTCCAATCGAGCTTTTAAGGGATTAAATCACAGAACTGGAAAGTTAACGTTTAAAAGTCGGGTCTTTTCTGTAAAATACGAGGTTGTCCTTTCACACACACACAAGTTTGACATTTTGTTTATTCGGGAAGGTTTTACACAGACAGATTTTTAATCTTATTTCGATTTTGAACAGATGTGTCAAAAATATTGGATTAGATCGATCTAAGATAAGCACTGCGTTTTACTTTAAATAAGATTTTATCTCTAACCAGTATTTCGAGAAAGCAGAAGAATCTGTTCACTTGTCCCGTCTTGTTTTTATCTAACTGTTTTGCTCTTAGTGTTACATTTGTTATTGTTGTTGTTTTGTTGTTCCTAAATGATTTCAGTTTTACACACCGATCAAAAACTAGCGTATTAGTGCTACAAATTAACAAACGATTACTGATGTTGCCAGAAATATATATTAATAATGTATTGATCTGAAAACACACAAAAGAAAATCATCTTGAGTTTCATGAGAAGAATTAAAGTGATCGTCTGTTTAGACTCTCGTGACTGACAGTTGTGCTAACACAAGCCTAGCATGATTTCACTAGCTAGCTTAGCTCCCTAATGCAGCTTTCTTTCATCTAAACTCTGATTTACTGTAGGAAATAGCGCTAATATTGAAATGACACAGCCTTTTCTTTTAGATCTTTATGAATAGTAACACACAAAATAAAGAAATCTGTAAGGTTGTCATTATGGTAAGCTAGTAAGCGTTACATAAGTTTAGCTAAGCTAACTAATATCTTTAAACAGCTGCAAATTAGCGATAATAAACAGAATATTTTTATGTCCTTCCTTCAAAGTTTACCAATGCAGAAATAAAGCCCCGCTTGCGTTTCTTATCCTGTGCTAAGTCGTATAAATGAGATAGCAGATGACAGAAAGGTGCGTTATGGCGCTAAACTAGCTAGCTAGGCTTGTGTTAGCGTAACTATCATGGTATGAGAATCCGTCAGAAAGTGAATCGATCAGAATTAATCAATCACAATCAGCAGACTACGAAAAGGAACATCATGGCTAATGCTGTTTATAGATTTTCAGTTAGCTTAAACGCAGACAGTCTGGTTTAAGCTAATGCTTGCTAATGGTTCTTCCTGTAGTTAAACTAATCCTAAGAGTTATTAGGTTAAATATTAATATAAGGGTCGTTAACATTTGATGTAAATTCTCATCTGCACGCAGACGCAATTAGCGAGACTGTAAAGATTATTTACAGCTGCTTTAATTAGACGCCTTTTGTTTGGTTTCGGACGTCATTCCTGCTGGGTGTTTGTTCTGCTCTCAGCCTTCAGAACTTCCTTCCTTCCCAGACAAAAAAGCCGCTTGTTGTAAAGCTCACCGCCAGGTTTATACCATCTCTTCTCCTTCTTTCTAACAGAAACAGAATATCCCAAAAGACTACAAGATCACTGTACAGTATTTGCCTAAAGAAGTGGTAAGTCATTTATTTATTTATTTATTTATTTATTTATTTATTTTTATGTGCATATTGTGTGTCTTTAACGCTTTTACTAAACTATGTTTCATTTGCATGCCTCAAATGTGCACTATACTCATGTCTCAAGGTTAGCATGTGTTCTTGCATAAGCTGTATAAGTTATAGCCCCCTATCATTATATGGAACGGCTAAAATTCTTCGGTCTTCGGTTGCTTCAGAGCAAAGTTTTAAGTGTGATTCATTTATGTTTTCACCACTTTCTTTTTTACACGGATGTGGTTTGACTTTGCTGGTAATATACAAGGGGTGTTCAACTCAAACCGGGACTTTTTGAACCGTCTGGTCAATGAAGGCGATTGACATTTACAGAATACTTTAAGCACATTACGGTGATGAGACTCTTAACCGCAGCAAAACATTTGAATGATGCAAACGTTTTAAAGAAGACTGTACGTCCGTGAATGGCGGAGCCCGTGAACATTTGTCAGGCCACCGTTGTAAATAAGAAACCTATTCTTAATCTGTCTTGCCTGGTTAAATAAAGGTAAATAAATAAAAAAAAAACATTCTGCGCCTGATCCTTGAAAATCAACGGATAGCTTGCCAGCTTGTGGAAGAAAGAGACGCATCTGTCTGTGTGAACTGTACACATAATCAGTCACCAACACCACTTGCACATGTACAGTCCCGACCTCGCTCCAAGCCATTTCCACATGTTTAGGCCATTTCTGGAAGGCCAGCGTTTGGGACGTGGTGAATCCTGCTGAGAAAACATTATACCTTAATGGTATCCAAGTGAAACGCTGGGACGTGCATTAGTGTAGCAGGGGGATTATATGGACCAATAAAGGGAGTTTTTGCTTTCAGTAATGTGTTGTGTTATTCTGCAGAATTAAAAATCCTGGTTTGACTCGAACATCCCTCGTAATTTTCTTTTTTTTATCCCAATAAAATAAACTCAGTATGCAAAAGAGCTGTGGAAATTTTTGTAAGCCAACATCGTAATCAAAATTGTTTACCTGTGCGTGAAACTGTTGTTTGGTTTTTGGTTTATTATTATTATAATTTTTTTTTTGTATTTCCTCCAGAGTGGTACGTGCTGGGTGAAGCTCAACGTATTCCATTTGGAGGAGAGCTTAAATGAACTGTCCGAGAAATTTGGGAATATTTCCTCCAACAAAGAGGACATAAGAAAATTTGTGCAAATGTTGAAAGAGATGCGATACATCATTGGTAATACTTTGGTGAGTTATTTCATAGATTTATTAGTTATTTAAAGTGAGCCAAACCTTTATTCATCATTTCACTTATTATGCACGCCTATACTTGTGTACATTTTGAAACAAAGATAAGTTGTTTGGCCTCTGTATACCACCACAAAAAAAAAAGTGAAATGAAACAATCAAGATGTGAGCAAAGTCAAGACTTTCAGCTTTAATTCAAAGGGTTTGACAAAACATGTAATCTACACGATCTACAGCCATTTTCATACATGCACCCCCATTTTGGTGGCTCATAAATAATGGAACAAATGGCTGACAAGCAGACAAGGTGTGGCCTGTTCTCTTGTTACTCCATGACTAATTAATCAGATACAAGGCCAGGAGGTGGTTTTGAGTGTTACATTTGCACTTGGTAGCTGTTCACGCAAACTCTCAACATGAGGTTCCAAGAGGCCCGGGTGTTTATAGATGGCCTGACTTCTAATAAAAGTAGCAGTCAATATATTCTCTGCTCAGATTCAGTCAAATGTTGAAAACATGATTGACACCACTTCATACTGCAGATGGATAATGACCCAAAACATACAGTTAAAGCTACCCAAGGAAAAATAAATGGGATATTCTTCACTATCCAACACTATGCTTCTCACTTACTAAGGAGATACGACTGGAAGAAGCCTGGCAAAGCATCCAGAGGGAGGAAACTCAGCCTTTGGTCATGTCGGGATCCAGACATGTCGGGATCAGTCACTGACTGCAAAGGATTTTCATTCAAGTATTAAATGCAATCCTTATGTTTGTAATTGTTAGTTTGTTCCATTATTTATGAGCCCCTACACTTTTGCCAAATCCCTTGAATTAAATCTTGATTTTGCTCACGTCTTGAGTGCTCAAAAAAATCTATGTCGTCTTGTACAGAAGCCAAAAATATATGGACCCAATTCTTATATAAATCTTTACCATTTTAATACTTGCACACATTTTTTTTAAAAAGGTTGCTATAGAAACAGTAACATGATAGAACAAGCATATTAACATAACGCTGCAATACTTTCCGACCAGCAGTTCACTCACTTGCTTAAAGTTCACACCGAAGTTTCGGAAATTCTTGAGAAACCCAAAAGTGGGTGTGTCATGCATGCTTTACTGCTTGAACTCACATGTTTTGTGAAATTCTTGTTAATAGAAATGTTTGCATTGTTCAACATGTATAAAAGGTGCAGAAATGCAAGCTAGCTGTTTGTTTGCGGTCATGTCAGGTTGCCGGTTTAAATATGCACCACGTACGGGCTCAGGTGACATTACGCGGCAGGTTGCCAGAGAACACAGTGCACAAGCACATTCTTGACTTTGGTGCGAGAGGTCACAGCTGTCGTGAGACCTTTGCCGTCGTTGGAGAAGGGCAGGTTTTTCCGCTTTGTCGTTGGTGCTAATTAGGAGACCTTTGGCATTGTTTAGTCACTTCAACGTAACTAGCAGACAAATAATTATAACAATTAAAAAAAATCTGTCGAAAAAAAGTGTCCGTGCATAAGGAGCCATGCGACAGCTTCCCAGTCCAGTCGTGAGAATGATTTTAATATGCAGAATAAAATCTGTAGAATTAAATTAATAATTTTATACACTTAAACAGTTTGGGTGCATCCCAGACAGAAGTAGAAGAAGAGATGCCATTTAGTTATCACATCTTTCACAATCTCGTGTTTGTGGTGAAGTTGCATGGCGTTTCTAATACTGTGATAAAAAATTATGACGACATGGCAGTATTAATAAAAATATAAAAATAGTGAAGGGTGGAGTGGTGCTGTGGCACAAAGCAGAGAGTCCCTGGAGCTTGTGTAAATGTCTGTTTCTTCTGGGATTCCTCCAGGTTTCCTCTAGGATTTCTCCAAGATTTCTCCTAGTTTCTTTTGGTTTCCTCAGGGATTCTTTTGACTTTCCTTTGGGCTTCCTCTAGGTTTCTCCTGGGTTTTTCTCTGGGATCTCTTTGGTTTCCGTTGGGTTTTCTCTGGGATTCCTCTGGTTTCCTCTAGGATTTCTCCAAGATTTCTCCTACTTTCTTTGGGTTTCCTCAGGGCTTCCTTTGACTTTCCTTTGGGCTTCTTTCAGGATTCTTCCGAGTTTCCTCAAGGTTTCCCCTGGATTATCTCTGAGATTCTGCCAGGTTTCCCCTGGGTTTTCTCTGGGATCTCTTTGGATCCTCCAGGGTTCCAAGTCTAAAAACCCTCCAGGGGTGGATTGGATTCACTAATGCTTTGTTTACATGGTGCCTCGGGAAGTACTGGAGTCTCACAGAGGGTAGATTCTCCAGGATCCTCTCTGGATCTGTGGCTCTGAGCTGAGTACAGAGCTTAATGAAGAGTAAAGAGCCTTTAATAGCCTTCAGACTAAAATACACAGGGAAAATATACCTTTTTACCTTTTAGCATGCTTTGCGGTATCATAAACAGATTTATCAGCCGGCGTATTTGCAGCATCCATATTCCCCTAGTTTTAGGTAAGAAATCATAGACAATGTCCATAATAAGCAAAGCATCTTAAAAGACAAATAGACGCATCCTTTAATTACATGCTTAGTTTCAGGCCATGAGTTGGCTTCGAGTTTAGGCCCGCAGGGGAACTGCGATACGTTCAAGAAATGCAAAGAATTGAGGTCCAACATCAGCTATTATAAAAGATTTCCCGCAAAAGTCCGCGACAGATTTTCTCAGTTTGACAAATGGACCCGTAGAACAAGATCCACTATGGAGATTTTATTCTTCTTAATTGTATGAGACAGAGAGTAAAGCTAGACAAGCCCCAAAAGTTCAGTTCATTATTCCTTATGTATTAAAATCAGCCGCAAAACTGGGTCGCCGTCCAAGTTGGCTCCAGTTGTAAGGACATTTTTTGCCTCTTTTGCTCCGCGTGTTTCCAAATGTACAGCACAGCATTAAAAATGCCACATGAGATCGCATTTATTCTCAGCAATGATCGATGATGCAGATTCTTCACGTTATTCGCTATAGCACTGCATTTTATTCTCTATAATTTTTTATTGTCTTTTGTTTTTTTTCAGGAGGATTCCATGCTGGAGTTTCAGTGCCACTACAGAGAGGAGAAATGGCTCACGCCACGCTATTTCGATTTTGTGGAAGACTTTTTCAACACAGCTAATTTCTCAAATGATGAAGACTGCGAGCCTCCGCCGTGCCCGGCGACGACCAAAGAGAAAGTAATGACGACGACGACAGCAGCGACGGCGGCGCCGACGCGACATTATTCACAAGGCGGTGAGGAAACACCTGTACATTAGATCGAGACGAGCGGTGTGCATCGGGATAGGATGCCCTGCTATGGGATATGATGCTCTCAGTACATAAATGACATAAGGACATAAATGAACACAGTAAACACATCACATTTAATGACCACGTCGTTCATTGAAGCTTATTCATCTTTAGTAACTGCCTGGTCAGAGGGACGGGTTTAAAGTTGAGGTTGGTTAACTTTGTTTAAAGTTATGGTAAATAAACACATCTTTCATTGGGATAAATTACAAACTAGAATGATGAAGCTGAGGCCGAGGAACTTTCCGAGTTGTAACGAGAGGATTCGTAAACGATCCCTGCAGGACATAATAATCTCCCTTTTCTACTTAGACCACGCCCACTTTGCGGTTAACTCCAAGTAGAGATACCGATACTGATACATGTGTGGTTTATGTAACTTTAAGAGCTCGACAGGACGGGTAAATTGTCATAAATTAGCACTCCCCCTGGGGTGATGTGGGCGCGCTGTCCTGCGCGTAACCACCTTTTCAAAGAAATCCGCAGATAACACTGCAGATTTTTTGTTCATTTGTCGTTTTTTTTGTTTGTTTTTCTTTTCTTTTTTTTTCTGGCCAGTTCCATTTTAGCACGAAGCCAAAAACCACTAGATGTTCCCTAGCGGACGGCATGAAAAGAAGAAAAGAGCCGACGCGCAATTGTCAGTGCGGTGATAACCAAGCAATCTTCAGATCTTCCCAAGCACAGACTCATTCTCTCTCTGAGAGCAGACACATGGGATCTTTTGTTAGGACAGAAAGAAAAGGGGGCCGTGATGGACTCTTCTTTCAGTGCAGTGTTTTTCATCCAAGTGTATTAACGCTCCACCCTTTCTTTTCTCTCTCCCTCTCTCTCTCTCTCTCTCTCCAGGTCGCTCATCATCTGAGAACACAAATGCAGAAGAAGGTGAGTTTACACCCAAGCCACCTTATTTTTTATTTAATATTCTTTAGTTATTGCGGTCATTTCCACAAATACGCATCTCGGGAGTTTTAGGAATTTTGGATCTGTGCCCAAAACATCTTTGTGTTTCCCGCACCTCCCATAAGATAATCAACTTACAGTATGACCACAACACATATATTATCCTTGCTTAACTCTATACAATCTCCAGATGTGATTCAGTTTAAACTGCTCACACAAAGCCGTGCTTTATTATTTTATATATAGTATATATTGTGAAATAACAGAACCAAAAAACAAAATAACAAAAATCGTTACACACATTTTTCAGCTTCTTTTTCTTCTCTTTTTTTAATTATTTAATTATGTTTGTGGAAGGAGTCTCCAGTGTCAGAGCTCTGTCACACTTAGCTGTAATTTTCCAAACGTCTTCTGGACTGACGAGTTTCTTTGGAACCTGACAATAACCTTAGTAATTGGAACCTTAGTAGTAAATCAAAAATTGTTATTGTTGGCAACTTGATGCCGTAAAAATGGAATAAACCACTGAAGGACGAGCTGCTCCAGTGAGACAAAGTGGATTATTAAAACAGCATGTTGTAGAAGTTTATTATTTGTTCACTTAATAGAGTAAATAAAAGCCTGAAGCTTGAGTACACTATCACGGACATTGGGACACGCCCAGTCCTCGCTCGTTAGTTAACAAACTCAGCGCTGACGCTAAAAGACCTGGACGTGGGAAAACCTACAGAGAGAAGGTTCGGCCATTTTTCCAATCGCATTGACGAGACACCTGACCGTGACACAGTCTGTTCAGCACACATCATATTTTCCAATTTAATTTGAAACGCTTGAATAACCCACATGGGCATCAGTGATTACTGTGTAGATTACGGGGCAGGGACTTAAAATCTAAATCCAAATCCGGATTTCTGTAAAGCAGCTTTGTGACGGCGTCCATTGTTTAAAGCTCTGTATAAATGAAACTGACTTTTTCCCATCGGTTTGTAGACGTTAAAACAAGCTTTGCTGTTACGTTAAAATAATGAAATTTAAAAAATATCGCTTGGATACCATCAAGGTAGAAAGTCCTCTCAGGACGCTGCAGCCATGATCAGACTTCCTGCTTGACGTCTGAAAAACTGGCCTCCCAGGAACTCCTTTAATGGCCTAAACAGGACTGTACAGGGGGGCGTGGCAACAACTCCCCACCTCCTGCAGCAGCTACAAACAGTCGTTTCACTCCTTTTTTTATTCTTGAAGTGTTTTGAGAAACAATGACATGCCCTACTTTTGACTGTTACAAAGCACTGACACTGGAGACTCCTTCCACACATTTTACATCTCCCTAAAGGGAACATCAGGTATCAGCTGTTACTATGGAAACGAACGCATTCATATAAACCTATACGTTCTGACCAATCACAATCCACTTTATCCACAGGCTTCATGAATCACATGACCTTCCCGGAGGTGATGAAGAGCAGTCTCTTCTCGCTCCTTTTCATTCCCATCATCGCTGCCATCTTGCTGCTTGTCTGGAAGGTGTGTGAAGATTTTTCATTATTTCTTTATTTTCATTCCATATCCCTTTTTTTTTTAATTTCCTGTAACTGATAACACGGTTGACTTCCTGTCTGTTTTCATCACGCAGGTGAAATCCAGAAGAAACGCTCCATCGGCGCAGAGTAGTACAGAAGGCCCGCCGCTGTTCGCCGGAGCCGAGCCCAGCGCACCACCGCTAGATGATGAAATATCGGAAAAGTAATTATCATTACGAGCCAACTCTAGAGCATAACCCTGAAACGACGAGGTCATCGTGGGGGGCGTGGCCTGTACGGTGTTTTTGTTTTGCAGTTAAACGCAAACGCAGTGTACAGTGAGGTTTAATCCCAGTCCAGTGCCTTAACCCTGATCGCTCTCATGAAACCTAAATGTAATTAAGAGATGTCAGTGTAAGAATCGTTGAGTGATACTGTGTTTAAAAAAAATAATAATCCAGTGATTGAGGTCGAACTTTCTTTTTATTTTTACTTTGTTTGTGTTTGTTCACGCAGCAAAAGATTAAACAGCATCTGCACAGTGTAACCCGACTCATCCCGATTCATCGCAACTGGTGAGATTTGTTTCCAGATATTAAACCCTTCGCACACTTTCAATAAGATCTCCAGTTCCTAAAACGTCCATGCCTTTTTTTTTCTTTTTACAGATTGTACAAAAAGGCAGCAACAACTCGAGATCCACGCGTATAAACTTCCTGATCTCTCAGCTATGAGGGACGAGTATGGACCTCCAGCGAAGAACTGTCCACCGAGATACGATGACGTTTCTAAGAACAATGGTTGGACCTTTTCTGTGGTTGAAGGGTGGAGGAGGAAGAGGAGGAAGAGGGAGGGGTTGTTTGTGGCGGTTGTTCCTTTGGAGGACTGACGGCTTGTCTAAGGCTTGACTGTGATCCCTGGATGGACAAGTACAGGGAGGAAAAAAGCTTTGGACGATCCACAGGAAAAGCGTTCCGGTTCCTGGGTTTATGGGAAACGCAGCGGAGAGTTCGTAAATAATCCGCACGAAGAAGAACGCAGCGCAGAACTCAATACATCTCGTCCTCTTTCCCTCCTGATTCCTGTTTCGTAGAGTCCTCTCGCTCTTCGTGTTCGAGCTTCGGGCATCCTACTTGTTTTAATACATTCCAAAAAAAAAGAAACAAAAAAAAAAAATCCTCAGTTGTATCATCTGAATTGTGTATCGTTTTTAATGTCGCTTAACTGGTGGTGTGGACTTAATTTATTTATTTTGTTTATCAGACTATGGTATAAAAGTCATTTTTCCCCCCTTCTGCTGCGTGTTTAGCGAGCGACACGATCATTAAACCGCAGCTGCCACACTAACACTCGCCCTCGGACCGACTAATTACTGATCTAATCTTCCTTCCTTTCCAATATACAAACAGTACTGTGCAAAAGTCTTGACGCCCTCCCTCGCCCCCGCCATTTCTTCATATTTTGCTTCCAAAGAGCCAGACTGTATTTTTAAGGGATAGTTCTGCAGGACATTTTTGTCTCTGAGTCTCAAAGGAATGTTTTTGTTTGTTTTTTGAGCCACACAGTGACCTATAAATTATTCAAGCATTTTAAAAAGAATCTAGCGTAAGCAACATGAACAGGTGCAGATGATCAGGCCGGTGATTAGTTATACTGCCGATGCTGACCGCTGGGTGGTTGGAACAGACGAGAGGGGAAATGAGGCTGCTGCTGAGGTTGTTACATAAACAACCAATTTTTTAAATTATATCTTTAGACACTTTGCAGCCTGTCGCGGTAAAACATTTGCTCTCATTTCCGCAATCGAATCTACATCATTTCATTTCATTTAACATGGAGAAATGATGGGCTTTTCCTTGCACAGTGCTGTACATACAGTATAATCTGAAATGATGTTTAATGGCCAGCCGTCTAACAGATCAGTCGACTTCATCTTCACCAAATCCGATTTTTTTTAACAATCTCTTTCATTTCTAATAGTTTGTAATGAATGTTATTAAATTTTAATAAATGTTACTGAATGTAATATGTGATACAGTTCTCTTTAAAGAAAAAAAAAGAAAGAAACAGGGCATGTGTATATTTCTGCTCTGCAAAAACTAATTCCAATTCAATTAACTCTTTTTTTTTTTTTAATACTGTAATTTGATATGACATGCAACTGCGGAACATTTCACAAAAGGTCATGTGTCTGAAATCTTACATTAGGATTTATTATTATTATTATTATTATTATTATTTAATCCTGTGCCTTTTGTTAAAGGAAGTCCACTTTACACTCGTCCTGGATAAGCAGCCATAGTGTGTGTGTGTGTGTGTGTGTGTGTGTTGTGTGGTGTGTTTGAGAGAGACGTTTGTGATTGATAGAAGAGCATTTATTAAAACACTGTGTGTAACACTGAACATCGAGGGTCTCTTAACTAACACTATTCTCTGTCTGTAAGTCACATCGTTTGGAATCGACTCTTTCAGGCATTTTCTTCTGAACCAGACGAACATGTTTTGACCGTTGCTCGGTGTGTGTATGATGACGTCGATGGCATCAGTTTTAGTGCTGTACAGGGCAGGTCGAACGATGTGCATCCACACACCCGTACAAAATAGCAAATTAGAGCAGACGCACGAATGTACTCTGAATACAGGAAGGTTGTAGACGTCTGTTAATGTCAGATCAGAGCCGATGTTGTTCCATGCAGAGATGCTTTCCTTCTTTAGTGCAGCGATTGTTCAGACTATTGACTTCAGATCAGCCTTGAGAAAAAAAAATCTATTATTAGTTTCAAAGCCGTCTTGGGTCTGAAATAAAAAATACGGAATTTAATTTGAAACTAAACACAGTCATAGTGGGTTAATGGGCGGCAAATAAAAACAAAATAGTTCATTTGATTGGATTAACAAAAAAATTGTTATTTCAGTGTTTTGGGGGGGAAAAATATGCATTAATACCTGCAGTGTTTATTCCATCGATCTATAATATTAAAAGTAGGTACTGCATGAATTAGACAATGCAGGTTGAGTTCGTTTTAATTATGGATGGAGTAAAGAATGAGATGAAAGACCTTTAAAAAATATATACTGTTAAAGGAAATTAATGAATGAAAATCATCAAAATGTAATAATTTTTCTATACCAGCACTGTTTGTTTGGCAATGTTTTAATTTATTACACGACACATTTCTTAGTGGTTAGCACTGTCACCTTGCACCTCCCACCAGGTCTTGGGTTCGATTCCCACCTCGGGGTCTGTGTGCATGGAATTTCTACATGTTCTACACGTTCTTGCTTGGTGGGTTTCCTCCGGTTTCCTCCCACCTTCCAAAAAGATTAGGCTAATTGGCGTACGGTCGTACAAATGGGAATAAATGGTCACCCATTGGACTCTGTGGTTTCTAGTTGGACTACAGACGTTACTAGATGGATGGATGGAGTCACTATGTTCCCCAGATTTACAGTAAGTGGAACATAAAGGGAGCAAGAAAAAGGGTGCTATTTTTCCCAGAGGACTATGTTCCCCAGTTCCTTCCCAGGATTCCATGTTACCAAGGTCCTATGTTCCTCCTGATCCATATAGCACATAATGGAAATCTATTTTTTTAACCTACTCTAGCTCTTTATTTGTTTGATGAAATTTGTTCTTGAGATCCTTAAAACTACATAAAGTGATAACCATTACTTTTGTCGTGTTTAAGAAGTTTTCAAGACTATAGATTAGAAATCTTAAAATATTTTGAAATGGGTCGCGTTGCTCTTGAACAGAATAGTTAATATGCGGCAACAGAAAAGAAAAAAATAGGGAACACAGGACCTCTGGGAACATGGGTCCACTCCCTTTTAAACCAATTACACCAACGTCTACAAAACCGACACTGGAGACTCCTTCCACAAAGGTTATAATCATTCATCATGTAACGTCAACATTGACACGCTGTTCTTTTTTAAACAGCAAGACAAATATTTAATTCCCTTTTAATTACGTCGTGCGAGTTGTTACTACGGAAACGATCGCCATCAGCGAGAGTCTGCTAATATAAACGTGTGACTTCTCGATTCTCAAACCAACAGTGCTGTGTTACAAATAAAGCTTCTGTTTAATGAAGGCTGTAAATAATGTTAGTTATGTAACCCTTCTGTTTCCTCCGGCTACTCCGGTTTTCCTCCTACAGTCCAAAGATATGCAGGTTAGGCTAATTGCCGATCCCAAATTGCCCGAATGGGTGTGTGTGTGTGTGTGTGTGTGCCCTGCGATGGATTGGCACCCTGTCCAGTGTGTACCCCGCCTCGTGCCCTAAGCCTCCTGGCATAGGCTCCAGGTCCCCGCGACCCTGAATGCAGGATAAAGAGGTATAGAAGATGAGTGAGTGGGTGAGTGAGTGAGTGAGTGAGTGATGTAACCCTTCTGAGGCGTGCGTTACCAAACAGTGTTTGAGTTTGTTCTTCTCAAGCTTCTGAATGGCTTCAGGCTAAATCTGACTCATCTCCAGCACGCTGCTGTCTGCTCATGAGCGTCAGCTCACTTTTATCTTCTCTTTCTCTTTCTCAGAACCTGTACAGAAAGATTGAACAGCGATAAACAACATAAAAAAACTATATATATATATATATATATATATATATATATATATATATATTTCCATATGTGACATTTCAGATGAAGCTCTGAGATCAGTTATATTTTACCCAGAATGTTCGCCTCTGTTTTAATGATCTCTGTAGGAACGACCTGTTGCTGATGATTCGAATGCATTTCTGCCACTGTTAATGAGTTAAATCTGTTTCGCCGATCATGCATTACCACTAAGGTTTTTTGTTTTTTCTCAATTTACGACCTCGAACGTGACTTTTCCGAGGGCGTCTGAAAGAGAAATCTGCCCGTGATTGAACGTTTACAGCCTTATATTCATTACGGCAGCAACTAAAAACTGTTTTTTTTGTTTTTGTTTTTTTTTACATTTTATTTTAATTCTACACATTTTTAATCCTTTCCTCTTTCACCAGAACTAAACGATGTATGGAATTTTCTGTATCAGTAACGGAATTAAGACTTGCGGTTGCGTGAGAACTATTTACCCATCAGACATGAACTATGTGTAGAAATAGTGCAGTACTGCTTTTTATTGATGTAAAGAAAAAAAAAGAAAAAACTGGTGTTGCGAAGTGTGTATGCGCATGTGGTCAAGTGTTATGTTGTGCTTAAGTTGGATTAGATTCGATGTTATACGAGACAAAAAAAAAGAAAAAGTCCAGTGGTTTCGTTGTTCTTTCTAACTGAGACAGAGTTTAAAAAAAAAAAAAGACAACAAAACAACACAACCACATGTAACAAGTTAAGAAGAATAGTTGTACCAGAACTCTAATCATCATACACATTTTTTTTATTTTATTTTACAGATGTTATTGCATATTCTTTTCATTTTGTTGGTGTGGAAACAGGCCTAAGCTGTGAAACTTTATATGGCGGCATCGTCTCTTTTTTTTCTTTTTGTTTTTATTTGTTGTGTTTTAAATCGACCCACTTAAGAGCCTCTGACCTCGAACCTGTGGACAGCACGCGACATGCCATGGACTTATTGAAGGCCGTCATGAATCTGAGACTGATTTCTTGCTCGTATGTATCGGAACACTTCAACTAGGACAAATCCTCGTGTCTGGACGTGAGGTTTTAATAAATAAATAAATAAATAAATAAATAAATGTCCTTTGTGGGTGTCACAGGAACAAGAAGAGAAACTCACGTGGCGCAGAATAAAATCCCTGTTCCTGCACGTTTGGACTGTCATGCAGCTAGAAGGCTCTTAGTCATGGAAGATAGTCAGGGTGCCAAAGGCAAATAAGTAATTGTGGCCCAGGTGATGTGATATCTGGGTGACAGTCTACTGTATTCTGTATTTTTATATGGATATATGCATATAATGAAAATATATGTATGAGATGTGAATAAAATACATTTATCCAATTTGTGCAACGACTGCCTGGTCAAATTATTGTCCTGCATCAGGCAAAGAAAATAATTAAGGAGACATGAAATGATCGAAATTGGGAATAAAGAACTGTCCAACACCTCACTACGAACTGGAAGTGGAATAGTGCTGAGTCGTCAACTTCATGGAAGAAATGCGGACTTGAATAAATCACGACTGGTGATCACGCAAGATGATGAACAATAGAAACCATAGCTACACAATATAGATAAAAGTATTTGTCCAAACCTGCACTGACATTGTATCCAAATACATACACTTTAATATGGAATCGGTTCTCCCTTTGCAGCTATAACAGCTTCCCTTCTTCTTGGATGGAGCGCTGTCCATAAGATTTCCGTGCCCATTCATTCTGTAGAGTGTTTATGAGGTCAGGCACTGATGCTGGTTGAGAAGATCTGGCTCTTTGCAATCTCCATTCCAGTTCATTCCAATGGTGTTCGATGGGGTTGAGATCAGGGCTCTGTGTTAGGGCCGGTCAAGTTCTTCTACATCGAACTCATCAAACCATGTCTTTATAGTCCTTGCGTTGTGCACTGGGGCAAAGTCATGTTGGAATCGAAAAGGGCCTTCAACAAACTTGCCACAAAATTGCATAGCTTTGTCCAAGATGTCCTGGTATGCTGAAGCATTAAGATTGCCCATTACAATTCAATAATTAACAGGTTTGACAAAATACTTGTGTCCATATAGTACAGTATATGTTTAATAGTGGAGGTAAGAGCATTCCCATTCACAGACAATGTGATGAGAACCCACAGGATTGGGATTAAACTGCTGTGTGTCCATTAGAAAACCACTCGTTAGTGAGAATCATCAGAAAAAGGTATAAAGGGAGCATAAACATTCGACTCCAGATTGAGCCTATTCCAGAGTGATGTGCGGGAAGGGTAAGAAGGGAAGCGCATGAAGCGATACACCTATCTTGCATTTGGAGTTACAGTACTTCAGTTGCTCAGGTCTAGACTCAGCAACGTTATGGGGCAATAAAATGAAGTCAGCTGACGACCTGAATGTACGGAACCACCAGGTTTTATCACATCTATCGAGATTTTCTTCCAGGACGGGTTCTGGGAGCACGAGGAATCATTTTCATGGATGAACTGGACACCACATTGTGTGCAGGAATCTAAGGTTAAGGAGGTCAAATAAAGTATTAAAGTGTACGACTTTATTTTTGACCAGGCGCAGTATTAATACTTAGGTTTAACATTCCATACGGTTTACTCAAACCTGTTGTTGATTGGTGTAGAGACTGAATAACAACGTGCTTAGTCAAAAGGTCTTGTTTTGAAATCCGTGGACCTGGTGATTATAGTCCAACTAGCTTCCACCTGAATTCAAACTTTTTCAAATAACGCATACTTAACCCAAACCAATAATCAAAAAAATAAAAAAAAAATAAAAACAATGTTTTCTGCAAATCTGAGACAATAGCTGGATTTGTTTTTTGTTTACTAAATAATTAATAATATGTAGGACGTTATGATGTCTCCGGATGCAGAACCAGAATAAAGTGAGTTCTCTGGTCAGTTTAGCACATAGTGTTTTGTGTGTGTGTGTGTGTGTGTGTGTATACAGTATGTGTGGAATTTTGAATTGAATTGTCTGATTTCCTCTGGACAATTTAAGCGCAGGCTATATTTAGGAAATGTGATGTCAAGCCCACCAAAATACTGTAGAGAATGAATCACTGTGCATAGCTCAGCTCTTATTTTAGCCATAACCTTTTAGCCTCTTTTTTTTTACATGAGAAAAATAACCTGAGTTACCGGATGTACCAGTCAAGCTATGTTCTATATGTTATTTTAGTGCGTAAATGGTTAGCGGGATGAGAACGAGCTGTGATTCGGATATTTAAGATCCACACCTGGTTCTGATAAAATATAAGCAAGCTGGTACAAATTTACAGTCCATTATATTATTTACTTATACAGCTTATATAGCTTATTATTTAGGGGCAGCACGGTGGCGTAGGGTTTAGCACCGTGGCCTCGCACCTCCAGGGTCCAGGTTCGATTCCCACATCAGGATCTGCATGCTTGGTGGATTTCCTCCAGGTACTTCGGTTTCCTCCCACAGTCCAAAAACATGCTGAATAGGCTAATAGGCATTCCCAAATTTCTTATAGTTAAATTATTCTGATCTTGCAAGGCTTTATCCAATTTGGTTAATAATATCCATCCATCTACAGTATCCATCTATCCATGCATCAGTTTTCCATACTGCTTATCCTTTGTAGGGTTGCTGGAAGTCTGGAGAGAGTCTCTGGATGACACCCTGGATGGAGTGTCAATCCATCACACACACACACATGCACTCAAACACAACCTTATTATATATTTTTTTGCAATTTTGGAAAAAAACAATCAACCTAGCATGCATTGTTATCGGACCATTTGAGGAAACCAAGCACCAAGCACAGGGAGAATGTCCAAACTCACAGGGATAAGGGACAAGATCCGAACCCTCAACCGTGCAACGTGTAAGTGTGTTCATGTGTGTGCTGCAGGGCCGGGTTGTTGATGGGTGGAGCTCTTTTTACTCACTCGCTCACTCACTCATTTAATCATCGGGCAATTTGGGAAGGCCAATTAACCTAATCTGCTTGTCTTTGGACTGTGGGAGGAAACCGGAGTGATCCAACCCTGCACTCTGATCCCAACATCCCAACAAACTGGGATATGCAAAGACTGTCTATGCAAAGATATGAAAAGAATATGTGACAATCAAGGCTTTCTTCTTCTTCTTGTAAAATTCCATCCAAAATGCTGTATTCGCTCTTGCCTACAAGCTTTTCTGCAGATGTCAATCATCATGACATCTGACACACCCACGCTGTTCTGATCAGGCAGAGGATTGCTTTGTTAAGCCAGCTTTTTCTTCTGGTGAATGTTTATGTAATGACACATCATCGGTATTTCAAACCGCCTCAAATATTTTGCACCATGTCTCCAAAGAACAAGAGAAATGTTTCTGGTTAGTACGGTCCTGTCGGAGACCTAGGATGGGACGTGAGCGTTTCTTCCACGGAAGGTTGGAGTACTGGGAATTGAAATCCAAGCTGTCGAAATCATTCAGTTGTCTAAGTGACATAAACCCGTTTCCTGCCAGCGAGACAACCAGAAACATCATGCAAAGTGTTTCATTACTAGTTTTATTAATAAACAACATTTTCCCGCTCTGCATGCTTTACAATGATGAGAAAAAGAAAGGAACATTATCGACGTCTGCACAGAAAATATTTCTTCGATCTGATTGAAATCATTCTCATTAGTGATTCCAACGTAACCGTTTAGCCGGATTCTGATCCGATAAGATTTGCGTCTACATGCGCAAAACATTTAAACATAATATAACTTGCACAAAGTGGTTCTTCTCACTGTGAAGTGTTTCATCTGGGTATGTCAATGTTAACACGTCAATGTGTGTGATGAATATAAACATTTTAACTCATTACATCATATGACCAAGTTTGCCCCTGATGGCTTCCCATAATTACACCATGTGTGATAACAGCACGTTTAACGCGGATAATAAGATGATGGAGGAAACATGACCGGGTGTGCTGAACGGCAAGTCTCGTTATAAAAAGCTTCTAGATGGAAGATTGGATAAAACCAAAGTTGTGTCCCCAAGCACACTTCAAGGGGAACGACTTTTACAATAATATGTTGAATGTAAGATGTGTGAGTGGTGGCTCAGGTGGCTAAGGCTCTTAGGGTCTTAGGCTCTAGGTTGTTGATTTCTGATTTGAGGACCAGGGTTTGAGCCCCACTGTTGGTGGGTTGCCACACCCTTTATTATCCAGCCACTGCATGTAGTGCTGGTCCCATTTGAGGGATATAAATTTAATGTTTTGTTAATTTTTGAGATCACTACACCACTGTATCGCCTACAGTGGTTCAACTTGTGAAATAAATGTTAACATAGTTGTTAACTATGAATAAATGTTTATTTATTATTTTGCAACCAAGAAATTGGTTGGCCTTGCTCAAGGGCCCAACAGTGACAACTTGGTGGTTGTGGGATTTGAACCTGGGACCTTCTCAACCATAATGGGACCTGCAGGGGATGGATAATACAGGGTGTGGCAACCCACTAACAGCGGGGCTCAAACCCAGATCCTCAGATCAGAAAATCAACAAAGCCTTACCCGCCGGAGCCACCACTCCCATCTCGTATGTTTAATGTATTTTTTTTATTTTTATTATTGTTCCTCTTGAAGGTAACTTAAGCACACAACTTTGGTTTTATCCAAACTTCCATCTAGAAGCTTTTTATAAAGAAACTTGCCATTCAGCACACCTTGGTGATGTTTCTTCAGTCATCTTATTATATGTGTTAAACGTGACACGCGTCTGCGATTATGGGAAGCCAATAAAGTCAAACTTGGTCATATGATTAAATCGCGTTAAAAAATAGTAGAGCTTTCAAATTTCTAGAGTAATCACATGCTGTAATGCGTTAATATGTTAATATTGAATAAATATAGCCTCAGAATAAATCAGTTAATTTAATTCTTACTCACTTTAATACAACTTTTACAGAGTTTCAGTAGGAGGTTGAGCAAAAAATTAAAAATAGAAAAACGGAGGGGAGCCGAAATGGGTTGTTTAAAAAGAGCCCGAGCTCTGTACAAAATGCTCTCTCTCTCTGTCTCACACACACACACACACACACTAATTTCAGTTAATGCACCTCTTCAAATAGTGAATTATGCATATTACAGCCATGGACATGAAGCGCTTCGTTGTTCCTCCCTCGGATTTAATGAACTTTTTTTCACCCTCTCGAATTTCTCCGCGTTTATGCGTACACAGGTAAATGAAATGGAAATGCGGCTTGCATAACTGTCTGTGTCTCAGACCTTTCGACTGTACTCTGTGTGTGTAACAGCATTAGTCAGAGTGCTGCTGAGTGTGTGTGTGTGAGTGTGTGGGCAGGCTCTCTGGTTGAGAGCCCAGGCAGATGAGCCTAAAAGCTCTGTCCTCTGAATGCCTTGCCTCCCCAGTGACAGTGCATACATTAACAAAAAAAGGGCATTATCTCTCACTTTTGAATGTGCTTTGAAAGCTCTTTATAAATTTAAACTGCGTGCATGTTTTTTTTTTTTTTTTTTTTTTCTGCGTCAGTGGGAATCGGCACAGGACCTTAGTCACAGGTCATGTGGTTTAAGGTTACTAATAGCCCCAACCAATTGCCTTGTGTTGTGTGATTTTTTTTTTTTCCCCCCACAAAGCATTTCCCCGTAGTGGCAGAGAAAGCCCTCGCCCCCAGGTGGGGAGCGTAGGCGGACATGCCCGCTCCCTGGAGGCCGTAACTGGAGGCTTGTGAGGGCCCGGCGCTGTGCTCTAATACTCCTGTGAAAGGCTTCCTCCAGCGCCTCCCAATGAGCCGGCACTCAGGACGCGGAGGCTGAAATGGAGAACGCCGCGAACGTCCCTCGGCAGAGGATGCAGTAAAAGGACGTCTCAGGAGTGGGCGGAAAAAGAGATGGGAGAGAAAACGCGAGAGATAGACGAGCGAGGCTGGGAGCCGGTGCGTAGGCGGACCGCTCGCTATTATGAAAGCGGGAGCGAGTGGTGAGAGAGGAGAAAAGGTTGTTGCCGGGGTGCCTTCGCTTAGGGGTGTGGGTGCAAGAGGATGAAGAGGTGGTATTGGTGGTGGTGGTGGTGGTGGTGAGGAGGACGCATGACATCTGAGCAGCGCGGCCTTTCCTCAGCGCACATAACGAGATGGTCCGGTTCACTCCAGTTCAATGGCATTCAGATTTAAATGGCGCCCCCCTCAGAACGCCTTTATTCGAAGCCAAGTAGATGCCGCTTGTGCCTCGGTCCAGGACATCCGTCACGATAACGCGTAAGGCACATTTAACTTCGCAACATCCGAGATCATCAAAGAGACATTCTTTCAGAGTGACAGGTTCAGAATGCTATCATTCATCTTTGATCGCACCAGGCAGGGCGTTGTGCGCTCTCTGACAATCGAGTTCCAGTACAAGGTGCCGCACTGACTCCTCGCAGAATGGGGGGGGGGCAAAAAAAAAAAAACAATATCACTTGCTATTCAGTGCATTGCTCACAATAGACAGAAATGTCTTGTTTACAGAAATACAACAAAGGAACACTGACCATTATCAGGTCACTTTGTAGGTGTATAATTACTCACTGTAGCCCATCTGTCGCTCTGCACAATGAATGTACTGCTTCATCCTCGGTTACAGCTGAAGAGTGTGTGAGTGTGTGAGTGAGTCTAGCAGCTATAAGCAGTTATAAATAGCCATGAGCAAGCTACCAAGAAACTGCAACGGTCTAAGAACCTTTTTTTTTTCGTTTTTTTCTTTTCTGCTACAAACTCTGCATTCTGATTTCGTCAAACCTCAACATACGCAACACTCAGAGCGCGTTAAATATCAGCCTGTGATTTGCACCTGCACTACCGTCATGCAGCATTCTACGAACACTTGGGGGGGAAAAAGTGACTCTTAATACACTAATAAAATGTCACGTCTTGTTGCCTAATATCTTTAATAGTGACATTCATCATAGGTGAACTTGCAAGAGTAGCACAATTCCTTAAAACAAGTTCAGTCAGGTTTGTACAAACTGCGCCAGCTTCCCAGCCTCGACCCAGGGAGGGGACGGCGCGTGAAATAAACACTTCTCATTCTCTTTTTTCGACAAAGGGCTTCTTCCTAAGACAGCACTTTCAATCAACCTTTCTTTCGCACCTCAAACTTTTTCTTGTACTTTGTTTGCATTTGATTTCTCTCTTTCTTTCTCTTCAAGTCTTGTCATGTCATACTCCAACCCCAAAACACACACACATTTCACACCTGACAGGTAGAAAATATGCACCATGGTCGGTGTTCTTGCAGAAGAGCTTTGATGTGACGATCGCGTCGGTGTGAAAAGCTCTATTTAATGCTCATCTGTTTCGCTTGTCAGTTGCCAGTTTAAGCGTAAAAACCAACCAGCTGGAAAGTGGTTTTTAGAATCTCTGATCTAATTTCAGACGATAATACTTTTAGACCACACACTGTAGTGTTGAATATTACTTTGTAAGACATTTAATAAACCTCTCAACCTTAGGAAAAATTAAATATAATTTCAAGCATGACATTTTTAGCAAGACCCAAACATGTCAAGTAAATAAAGTGCAAAATAATATACATTATACAGTATTTAGTTGCAAGCAACCTGAGCCATTGCCACCAAGACACACCGCGCAAACTGTGTATTTTTTGAGCATGTTAAGACCTCCAAAAAGCCCCGGAGGTGGAAAGAAAAAATCATCACTCAATGTGAAGTCACTTAATGTGATGTCAATCAACGTGATTTCACTCAGAAAGTTATTAACCAATTTTCGGCATACATTGTAGTGTGACGCTTTTTTAAAAAACACACTGATGTCACTCAGTGTGTCATCCTTCATTTAGATAGATAGATAGATAGATAGATAGATAGATAGATAGATAGATAAGGTACCATTATGACATAATATCTTATACAATTATATATAACTAAGGAAGTCATTAGCCATTTTTTCCCCATACGTATGGATCTCACACGTATGGGGAAAAATAGCTGTAAAAAAAAAATAGTGACTTCAATAGTTATATATAAGAGGCCTCTCCATGGCTAAACCATTTAAGATATCAAAAATCCCTTTGCAAATCTGCATCCTCTATGTCTTGAGATCCTATGGGCCCGGTTTGGTGGCAATCCAATAAATTTCCCAGGAGGAGTATATTAGACTCCATTAGGGGGCTTTTGCAAACACCCTAAAATAACTCACATCCTGTTGAGTTGAGCCCATGACATGCATAGTGAAATTTGTTCAGCTCAATGAGATATAGAATTGGACCGAGTTTCACATGCATACGTGCAAGTGTAAAGGCCCTGTGTGACACCTGGGGCCCAGAATCTCAGGCATTCTGATGGCAGCAGATTCCAAACTAATGACTAATGACTTTTTGACCACCAAAAAAGCCCGGGAGATTGAATAAAATAAATAAATAAATAAATAAATAAACACCCTTAAAGGAAGAGGGTCCTTCAAACACTATGACGTCATAGTGTTTGAGCCCTAAATACATAAAAGGAAAAAAATCAGCCTAAAAATGTGTAAAAGAAAAACTCATACATATCCAGGTCCCATAAAAACACATGATCGACGCACCAATAATATACAAAACCAAATTCTTGTAAACAATCATAGTGCAGAAGGCAGGATTTCTTCGTAAAATACCTGAACTGAGAGCCCAGTATGACAGAGCAACCAGAGTCCTTTTCACATTCGTGTACAGCCCAGCAGCGCACAGATGAATACTTACTAAAGACTGATTAAAGATTGTTGTTTGTATTCCATACAAATGCAAGGAAATGCCTTCAAAGTTCAAACTACCCACATGTTTAATGTAGTTCCTGAAAATTGACAGTAAATATTATTATATTAATGCTATGGAAATTTTTAATTGCAATTTATTTTATAGATTTACACTGACTACATATATACATAGAGGTCTGAATCCTGACACAAATATGAAATTTGGACCTTGACTCGAAGAAAGTTTTATTGTCCAGACCATCTTAAATTTAAAATGAGTACACCTGCTTTAGGAGCTCACAGAGGGTGTTTTAGTTTTTTCACCTTATTACCACTAAATATGTAAAAGCTGTGCCATTGAATTTTTCAAGCAGCTATATTAACCGTGTTGTCAGGAAGAGCGATCAGTCTGTCCACCATATTTCCATCTTCATTTCTTTCATCGATTCAATTTTTAATTACAATTTATTTGTGTAGCGCTTTTAACAATTGCCATTGTCGCAAAGCAGCTTAACACAATCAAAATAGGGCAGTGGTGGCTCAGAGGGCTAAGGCACTGAGTTACCGACCGGAAGATCGGCGGTTCAAACCCCAGCTCCACCAGGTTGCCACT
>JAQMYG010000002.1:29383932-29436399 GCA_030014215.1 Clariallabes teugelsi | reverse complement strand
CCCCCCCCCCCCCCCCCCCCCCCCCCCCCCCCCCCCCCCCCCCCCCCCCCCCCCCCGTCTGCTGTATACCCACTGTATATTGTTTAGATTTCTGGCTCCGGGTTGTTGGGGTGAGGATGAGATGTGAGAAAAATCTGAAGTCCTTTTCTTTCTTTTCTTTCTTCCTGCATTCTTGGCTATTAAAACTGCTTCTGCTTGCAATTGTAGAGCACGACACGCTCTGCACACAAACAAATAGTTTGCGTGATGTGAAAAAAAACAAACAGTTTTGATCTCAAATGCGTCAACGGATTTCAACGGCTGAAACGGAAACCCGGGTTATTGCACTAGCGAATGTTTTAATTGTATAAAGCTGCTTTGCGACAATGACAATTGTTAAAAGCGCTATACAAATAAAATTTAATTGAACTGAATTGAATTGAACTCTTACAAAGATTTGTTCTTTTCTCCTGATGATTCGTGATGGTTTTACAGCACCAAGCAGATGATCTGAGAATCTGAGATTGTTATCCTACACTTACTGCAATCTCGGTGTTAATATTTAGACATGCAGTATTCAATTAAAGACATTGTTCTAAGAGTTTTAGAAGGCAATAAGTGTAGAACTTTGCACTCTCTGCAGTAATGAGTGAAAGTGCTCGCTTCTGTACACGCATGGTACGGTAAAGATGAAAGGCAAAACAAACAAGAAGCTGGTTCCACATGTTGATCCCGCGCCCAGAGATTAACTGCGAGCGAATAATTGTGGCCCAACAAACAGCAAAGCACGCTTAATGTGTAACCACTGCGGGAAAATGTTCTCATACCAAAACAGGACGGAAATCGCCTTGAATCAATTGAATCCCCAGAGCAGCCAGCGTGTTGAGAAACCAGCAGATTTTAAAATATATTGTCCTGGTTATATTTTGGCACGAATGTTCAAACCAAAAGACTGAAACATGAGCACTTGATTGGGAACGCTGTACGAGTGCGGTCAGCTTGTGAAATCAATCACTTACACAACACCAACGGGGAATTTCAAGCTCACACTTGAAAATTTTTATAAGGTTGGCCTTTTTGTTCAAGGTCAAGACCTTTGTAAAAATAAGTGATGCGAATGTTTGAGTGATGCGAATGTTTGAGTGATGCAAATGTTTGAAAGTTTTCTTAAGTTAAGCTTCGGCATTGATGACCTCGTCGTTAGCATGCTTAAACCGCACGTTTTGTTTTTTAATGCTAATCACAAGAAGCTTATCATGCTACACGTTCCCATGACAAAAAAAAAAAGTGTGAACCAATGGCCCGGAGGAAGACATGAAGACACAAGTTGTCGCTGCCGTTAAATGGCTGGCGCTGAGCGCGCACGTCTGGCCGCGCACACAACAGCATGTGAAAACGGTTCCCGGATTTCACCAGGAATTCGGAGTCGCGGAACGAGACGCAGACTTCAATCGCTGAGGGTAAACATTTAACCTACCACCTAATTCAGTCTCTGAGCATTACAAGGCAGAGGTTAAAGGTCATCTCGTCTGCGCTTAATCTTGTCCGGGATCGCTGGAGGACTGGTTTCTGGAGGAGGACACGCCCATTTGGAGGGTTATCAGACCTCGTCAGTGAATCATAAAGGGCCGCGGTGCTGTTGAGAAATCTTCAGCTCACATCGAATACTTCTTTCTGGAGGGGAATTTAAATAAAAATATTTGTTCAAGTATATTTATAGCAAGTGTGAGCTATGTGGGATTTTGGCAAAGCGCACCACATTCTACTTGCTGAAAGTCTTACATACTCGTATCGTGTTCTCAGAACGGAAGACACGGTGATAAGTTGTCTTCAAAGTCTCTGAGTTTTGAGGCTCTGGTCTCCCACTGCCTCAAAACGCTGCATGCAAGACATTCAGACGGTGCCCTTTCAAGAGGTACGCATCGAATCGCCCGGAGAGATCCTGCGGCTTCTCCTAAAATTAAATGCAGTGAAGTGGAACAGAGAGAGAGGACGACATTGGACATGACACGGCTGCTTATCAGAGGCTCAAAGAAAAGTTTACAGCTTTAACACTTCCTCGAGGGCAAAGGTCAACTCGTGGTCTGTGAAAGCTTTACTATCTTCCCCGAGCGCTCATGTGCAGCTCCGGCAGAGCGGCTACAGCTCGAGCGTCCGCTCCCAGGATGCATCCTGGGAATTCCCACAATTGTTCTGCCAAAGCTTCATTCTATTACTGTTTACAAGACCTCGTGAGTGACCACGGCTCTGAAAATAACTTCTCTCGGCTCAAACGCAGGAAATCGCCACTGAGGCTCCTGCACCGCTCGCGAAAAGTGATAAACAATGACACGAGAATCTACGCCGTCTTTCTGCGCCACGGACGAGCGAGTGTTTTGGAAACGCACGTGATACAAAAGCGTTCCATCAGATAATCAAAAGCAGTCGGTCATCATGCATCAAAATTTCATATCTACGGAGTTCAAAAACAGACCGCTTGCGCAACGATCAAACTGTGGCACGTTTCACTCACTCTTTAAACAAACAATCTTCATATATTATGAAAAACGAGCACTTGAGCATGACAAGAAATGCCCATGTGAGCACTGTATTAAATCCAACATCAAGGATCTTGTGATTCAGTGCGTGTGTGTGTGTGTGGGGAAAAAAAAAACAATAACCAGCTCACAAAAAGATGAAAGCAATTTGTCCTTAAAAGCCTCAGTTTAAAACACACATACAGTACATTTTGTTCTAGTTTCACACACATGGAAGAGGAAGGTAACAGATTTATCATGATGATAATAATTTATCACTTCTACACTATAGACACAATAATCCTTTATACACTGATCAGACCCAACATTTAAACCATTAACATTAAAACCACCAAGGTGCCACTGGGTAAGCTCTGGCCCCTGGAGGTGTGGCTCTGCAGGGTCTCTGGTGGTGTGGTGTTAAATCTGGAACCAGGACGTTGGTGGTGGATCTTTTGGGTTGCAGGGTGGAGCCTCCATGGATTGGATTTGTTTTTGTCCGGTGCATCCCATGGAAGCTCGATCAGGATTGGGATCTGGAGAGTTTGGAGGCCTTGGGCTCTTTTCCTGCTTGGCCCCGTGTAGAGTGGTATCTGTTGCACTGGGTTTTCTTGTGCCTTTCTATCATGACCATCATTGGATTTTCTGTGGGTTCGGACAGATCTTTGGTTCCTGCAAGCATGGGTTGGTCTTGTGTGCCTGTTTACTGGTGTATAATTGGCGATCAGCGTTGTTCAGTTCATCTGGAGGATGTCATTATGTCATGGCTGATTGGTGCATAAGTCAAGGAATATCAGATTGCAGAAAAGTGCAGTTATGCATTAACAAACAAATATATTTGATAGCAAGGAGTCTCCAGTGTTACTGCTTATGTTTTTGTTCCCATTTTCCCATTTCAGTTCCTCCATTTCCAAACTCAGACCCGACCAACGCGTCATGTTTCTGTTTCCTGCTATCCATCGTTTCCTGCTCTATACTCATTGCTCCAACCATGCTTATCAACTGGATGGACGTAGGACCAAAGAACTATATGAACCCCGGCCATTGTACGTTGTTGTGTTTATTGTTGATTTGTTATTTAGATATATCGTGTATGATCTTACGTGACTCCGAATGGAATTTGCCCTTGAACGTCCATTATTAGTCGTTCGCCAAAACATGGTATTGGTCCTTAAAAGTGTCTCACCTAGGTGTAGTGTCTGTAACGTATGTGAATTCAAATCTTTCAATGATCCTAATTGTTATTCAGATGAAACTTGGCCGATTTAGATTTCACATGAAAAGACATAAATCTGAAAATGTGTATTATTCTAAATGCAAAATTGTTGAGATATTGCAACATGAATTTGACATGGTTACGGACACTACAGATTTAATTTTTTGGGGGGTGGGGGGGTGGGGGATCCTTAATTTTGCACGGAATGCTTTCATTTAAAGCAACAATATTCAGCTTCTATAAGCTTACACCAATTTTAGTATCAATACTCATAAAGAAATATGAATAATTAGCATTTTAAATGATTATTGTTTGAAGCAAGACAGCGTATGGCTACTTTTGGGGCACATATAAAATCATCTCTCCAAAATGGCTTAAGTTAGGAACTTGAAATTTTTTGGGAAGCAATATTGGTCACTTCCCTGTTCAGAAGTAGCTTCTTTGGCACAAACATTATCTGTATGATATGTATTACATAAAAACAAACAGCAGCAATACTCCATTGCCCCACTGGTTGTTTTAAACCTTTAAACAAGTTATAGGGAAGGGAAATTCATAGGGTTCAAAATTAAAGAGTCTCTGTTAGACTGTATAAACTGGGTGACCTTCAGCTACCAGTTTTAAAAAAAAATCCTACAAGGATGCACAAATGTGCTTTATTTCTTTTGTTTATGAGATTATAGTTTCCTCCTGGGCTTTAACTGGAGGAATGGTGATTTTGGTTACAAATGGAATCCTAACATCTTGCCCACTTGGACAGATGTTACTAGAGTCCAACAAACTGCTGTGCAATTGCCTAAATCATCTTTGAGACAGAATGAATTTACAGACCTGACTCTGAATAACATGAACTGGTCCTGTGGCATCAGAAAAGGGTCCACTAGGACCAGGTTTAAACAGGCAAATCGGATTCCTTGCCTATTGTGACCTCATATACGAATAGACCCTCCCACTGCTCAGCGCTCAGCTACGCCCACCTTTGCCGTTCTCCGTTTTACTACGAGCTACAGTAAATAAATCTAGGTTGGCAGGAAGTAGCTAACTCTTAACACCTAGCCTAGCCTTCTTCGGCTCTTAGTTGAGTTTTAACATTGAGGATGTCATTGTAAATCCGCACACTTGCATATATATTTTCCTCCTTAAATAATGCTGGTGGGTTAAGCTTGAAAATGAGTGAGAAATGCTTGATAAGTTCCCAATACATGGACATTACCAGTCCCCGCTCTCGGATAGGCTAGAACAATTCACTTCCCCAAAGGGGCGTTCAAGGACATCCGGAGGAAACCCACCAAGCACGGGGAGAACATGCAAACTCCATACACACAGAGGCAAACTCCAGACCGAGATCGTATTTTGCAAGACTAATGCTGAAGACTGCTCCAAGTCTTCTTGTTCTTCTTTGTCTTTCGGCTGTTCCCTGAGGATCCTCTGCATCCTCTTCTCTCACACCAACTAACTTCATGTCCTCTCTCACTACATCCATAAATCTCCTCTTTGGTCTTCCTCTAGACCTCCTGCCTGGCAGTTCCAACCTCAGCATCCTTCTACCGATATATTCACCATCTCTCCTCCAAGTGCAAGAACAATTTGATGAACATGATACATTCAAACGCGCCGCATGTTGGTAAATCATCAAAACAGGCATGCTGGGAAATAATTTGTGAATTCTGCGGTGTAACGTTCCTCTGCGCTGAACGTTATCGGTCTGGTGCATCAGGTGGCGATGACGCAGGGTGCTTGGGCCCGCTCATTGTTGCTTGCAACTATATATTCCTATATCCTGATCCATGTTTGAAGGCTCTGAAGCAGCATAAGTATTTACATGCTCGCTAAACACTAATCACTAAATCACTGTCATGTCATATTGTCTTGATTTCTAATAAACGTAATCGCCAAAAGTATGTACACCCCCACCATCACACCCACACTGTACTACATGTTGTTGTTTACAGATTAGACCGTGAGAAGTTTTACCACATTTTATTTATTTATTCATTTATTTAATTATCTTTCCTCTTCACTTTCTTGCCAAGTTAATCCAGGAAGTGAACCGGGCCACAGGGGCAACATCTCCTGCTTTTCAAATCATTATAGTCTAAAATAAAGAGCTTACAAGATGATGTTCGAGGGACACCCACCCACACCTACCCCCACACACACAAATACCTGTACACACCCTGAGTGCTTTGTTCAATCAAACATACTTTTACTTACACACACACACACACACACCCTGAAAAGTGAAACAGCTAATGCAAAACAAGCCATGAGTCACAAATGCAGTGAAAGGACAATGACTAACTCAGACTGACTCATAAACGACTCATAAAAGCATCAAGTGCGCATGAAAAAAGCGACATCGTCTGACAAGTGTGAGAGCACGTCTTCAAAGACGCCAGAGTTTACACACGCCGGTGAGACGCAGCAGGCAGAGACCTGCTTCACATTCATCCTGGACGCTCAAACCAAACACTGCTCTCAGCACAAGCTGAAAAAGTCGCAGCTCATTTTGACGCTCTGGCGTGAAATTACTCGACTCTGTGCTCTATTTGGTGCAGTCTGGGGCCTCGAGGTTTAAAAAAGAGAAAAGAACAAGGCTAATGTTATATTCATGTGTAGCAAAAATGAGTTGAATATCATGGGGAACTAATAAATTCCTACTCGTACATTTTTTTTTTTTTTTTATACATTTTGCACTCGTTTAATTATTAAACTTTTTCGCAGGGTACTTAAAAAAAATATTTTTGTCACTAGCTGTATTAACAACACTACTTTACTTCTTTTTTAGGGTCCAAGCACTATGACATCAGCCCTATGTTGTCAAAGTTTGTAAATTGCCCTCTTGTCCCTCTAAGGATTTTTCTCCAGCATCCAGGACTTTTTGGTGACTAACATGCTCAAAATGTCATGAAAATGAGCAAACAGGTTGGAATCTGCTGCCATACCCACTTGCATGCATACATGTGAAACCCGGTAGATATTTAGAGCTCACTGAGCTGAACAACTTTCGCTATGCACGTCATGGGCTCTACCCAACAGAAAGTTGGAAAGAAAAAATCAAATAGAATTTGATATACTCCTCCTGGGGGATTTATGCGATCGCCACCAAACTGGGCAAATATGATCTGAAGATATTGAGGATGCAATATTGCAAAGGGATTTTTGATGTTATAGATTGAGTGCAGTTCAGGGAGCTTGGTGCTGATGATGCGCTCAGCTGATTGCACTACCCTCTGTAGAGCTCATCTGTCCTCCAATCAGCTGAGCGCATCATCAGCACCTATCTATAACAAGCGGTGCTGGACCAATATACCATAGACGTCAGAGGAAAAATATTCAAATTCATAGTAAATTTTCCTGCCTAGTCCAGCTGCCAGCGTTCACACACCTTGACTAAAACCTGCTTTGTGAGGACATTTCACACACACTGTTATTGCTCTTTGTGGGGACCACTTTTGTTCAAAGCTTTGAGTCTTTGTATAACAGGTGGTTATATGTTGGTGCCTATCGTGTTGCTAGATGATAATGCAAAAGATGAGATGAGGTGGGCTCCAGGAACCTAATTTGTGCACGATGACCCCTGGAGTATGTTTAATGCAGATAACCTGGAAGGTGCAGACCCCCTTAAATTTTTCACTCTTTGTTACTGTATATTGCAGCCATTTGCTAAAATCATTTAAGTTTATTTTTTCCCTCATTAATGTACACACAGCACCCCATATTGACAGAAAAAACAGAATTGTTGACATTTTTGCAGATTTATTAAAAAAAGAAAAACTGAAATATCACATGCTCCTAAGTATTCAGACCCTTTGCTGTGACACTCATATATTTAACTCAGGTGCTGTCCATTTCTTCTGATCATCCCTGAGATGGTTCTACACCTTCATTTGAGTCCAGCTGTGTTTGATTATACTGATTGGACTTGATTAGTAAAGTCACACCATGGAGTTTGCATGTTCTCCCCGTGCTTGGTGGGTTTCCTCCGGGTACTCTGGTTTCCTCCCACTGGTCTCCAAATACATGCAGATTAGGCCAAACTGCGTTACCTAATTGCCTGTAGTGTGTTGCCCATTCAGGGCGTAGCCCAAGTCCTCATTAGTGGACTTTGTAAAGGGTGTTTACAAATCACAAAAGAAGGGTTAGAATCAGTCAACGTTTAACCTACAAAATGTCCCTATAAACGGGTCCCTGAAAACCTATATTCATCCATATAAGCGAAACTCTGTGTGTCGAGCCAACCACCTGAAAGAAAGGCTGGTAGTGATGATGTACGATAAAGGTCGATCAAATTTAAGTTGGATGTTTTATACAAAATTCACTTTGTGGGTGTATGATCAAAAACGCTTTTTGTTCTTATTCTATTTTTGTATTGTCCAGGCCAAATTAATGGATCTATTCATTTACAAAGGAAATTCCAGGAAACAGATTTGCTTTCTGAATCACATCGCCGTTCTATGTAACAAGATTAAGAATGACACTTTTTTAGACTTGTATGGCGTCTCGCTTCATTTCAAACCCATTGCTTTATTGTCCAAATACTTACAGACCTGACAGTATAATCCCAGTTACAGTTCAGGTTTACGGTATACGGGGCTTTTAAGAAACACTGTTCAACCCTCAGGGACTGGGCCGGAGTCATTCTCGAAGAGACCACACCCAGTGGGATAGAAACATTTTCACGTTCTTAAGCAGACCAGCGGAATACAGTTGTTAAAAAGGTAAAGGATGAAAAACAGGCTCTCTTTTGAGTTTTTTTTTTTTTAAGCAAAACTTAATGAATGATTACGTTTCTGATACATAAAAATCAACACATAGAATATATAAACAACACCTTAATTGCTAGAATTGAAAACCAAAAAAAAAAACAAAACACATACATAAACAAGGAAGCATCTGATCGGATCTGATGTGACGTGACGAGACGAGATCTGACGTAGACGAGCACGATCTCCTCTGACCGACCACAGTCTGACAGTCCTAAACATGCTCATCACCTCAATCTTCACAGAGCATCAAACAGTCCGGGAATGCCTCGGCTGCGTGTGAGAACGTCTCCAGCGTCATCAGGAAAATTATGTCCTCAAAGGCCTCTTTTATTTCCTAATCCGATAATCATAGCAATCCGCCCATCACGTGGTCTCATCATGTTATCCCATCATACTTAACCTCAGTGTGTGTGTCTCTGTTATAGGGATGGGACGGCACATCGCGTTGGCCTTGGAGAGGAGAATACAAGAAAAATAACATCAAAATGACACAAACTGTAAAAAATAAATAAATAAAAAACAAGACATTTGAGTCAAACCGGGACTTTAAATGAAGGCTTGAAAGCGATGGACATTTACGGAAGACTTCATTTGTTTGGACCATTAAAGGAGTTCCTGGGAGGCCGGGGTTTCAGATCATGGTTCCGGCGTACTGAGGAAACTTTCTACCTAGTGAGACTCTCAGATAAGTGCATTAGTGTAACAGGGGATTACATAGAGAAATAAAGGGAGTTTTTACTCTTAAAACTGTGTTCTGTTATTTGGCGCAATCAAAAGTCCCACTTTGACTTGAACACCCTTCGTATACAAATATATGTATATATTACAGCAGCAAAATTGACACACAACAACAAAAAAAGAAAAAGATATAAACCCCAAGCTTCCCAGGATTTCTTGTGCCATCAAACAGGGCGGAGTCTAATTCTGGATTCTGATTGGTCAGAAGGTGTTGATTAATTTTCTACATCATGTTGATCTTGTATTAAGGGGTCGTTCTATAGCTTTTATAGTAACCATTGATTCAAGAGGACAGGGACAGCAAACATACGGCAAGATTTCTGTAAATGTGAACACTTGGTACCAGATGAAGGACTTTATTTTTGTGATTTCTAAAGAAGAAAAGACGTGTTAATATGGCGCTAATTAAAAAAAAACTTTTTTTTAAACTGTAAACAAACTGCTGTGGTGGAAGAGTCATTAAAGTGTGTACAACATGCCGTTTTAAACAAATACACACACTTGGACAAGCTGAGCCGAGATCACAGCGAGCATCAAAACAGCGAAAACCTTCAGAAGAGCGTTCCGGTTGTGAAAGTGACTTTATTGAAAAACTGAGCGGTGGAATTCGGTCGCCTCCCTCTGTGAGCCGGCACTCGGGCGTAGAGCAGAAAGCAAACGGCTCACACGGATTTAAGAGAAAGAAAAACAGAGCTTTGGGTTACATCACAGAAGTTTCACACTGTTTTAAACCCTTGAAAGAGCTGTGTATACACTCGGCCACGAAAAGTCAGTACCGTGTGTGTGTGTGAGAGACCGTTCTTGGCTTTGGAGCAGGTAGGTTGAGGGTTTGAAGTTTTGGGATGCCAGAGTTGAATGTAAAAATCCCAGTTTTGTGGTGTTTGGTCAAATCTGCTGGTTATTGAATTCAGGTCCCTTATCCCCAGGGAAGGACACTTTGTAACGCTTCAGCATTACAAGGACATCTTGGACAATGCTATGCTTTTAATTAACTTTGTGGCAACAGTTTAAGGAAAGACTTTTTCTCTTCCAACATGACTATGTCCCGGTGCACAAAGCAAGGACTATGAATACATGGTTTGATGAGTTTGGTGTGTAAGAACTTGAACGGCCCCAACACAGAGCCCTGACCTCAACCCCATCGAGCACCTTCGGGATGAACTGGAACGAAGATTGTGAGCCAGGCCTTCTCGTCCAACATCAGTGCCTGACCTCATAAACGCTCTACTGTACAGAATGAATGGGCACGAATTTCTCTCTTACAGAAACACTCAGAAATCTTGTGGACACCCTTCCTTCCAAGAAGAGAGGAAACTGTTATAGTTGCAAAAGGGGGACCGACTCCATATTGAATAAGACATGTTTGGATACAATGTCATTACAGGTTTGGACACATTCTTTTGTCCATATAGTGTACATACATACAGCCATAACATTAAAACCCACCAGGGTGGCTCTGACCCCTCACGAGACCACTGGGAGTGTTGCTTTGGTGTCCATCACTGGGAAGTTAGCAGCCGTTCCTTCGGGTTGCTGCGAGTTGTGGGGGTGGGGTCTCCTTGGGTCTGACCTATTTGTCAGACCCATTTCCGTGGATGATTAAACGGGTTCGACCTTCAACTTTTTGCCCTTTGAGAGCCAAATGCAGCAGGCTGTGATGCACTGGGTGTCCTGGTGCCTTTCTATTGTAGCCAGCATTGACTTTTTTCATTGGCTCCTCAATGGGGTCGGACCAGATGGGCCCCACAGGCATGGTTTACCAGTTTACTTGTCTAAAATTAACATTCAATGTTCAATTTAATCCATCTAGAAGTGGCGCTGGTGTTACGCCTGGTCGATATGTATAAATATCAATCCTACCGGAAATGAATTGTCCTTTCATTTGGAAAATAAACCTGAGCAGGTTGACGTTATGTAATATTAGAGCAAAACAGATTCAACAGCGCTTAAGCTGGCTTCTCTTGCAGCTTTATTTCTTACAGGTTCTGAAGTATTTAAAACCACTACGCATCTAATAAACACTATTGTTTAAATGTCAAGTTTTGTACAAAAGTGATCATATTTCTCTTCCCTGCCAAATATTCTACTCCACTCTCCAGTCCAGTAGGTGGCAGTATTGCACGGACCATCCACAAATTCAAAAGAAGTAGTTATGATCTCGCAAAACCAGAGAATTTAGCAAGTATTTTCTGCACATGCTGTGGTCTATTTTCAAGGAATTTGTCAAATCTAGACCATCATTTGTAAGTTTATGTAAACCATTTAAAAAGCGTGAATTGATTCTCAATCGAAAACTCAACGAAAAATCAAAACGACGAACAAATGATTAATTCAATAATCTAGTCATTCTGATCAGATCTTGTCAGTTTGGATTGGCGTGGAACGCTCACGTTTTTTTGTTTTTGTGTGAGCAGCGGCCACGTTGCTCCGACTCGAAGACGCCTTTCCCTCTTCCTCAGAATTTTGGAAATTAAAATGACTTCATTTAGTAGAAAAGAGCATGAAGACCTGGGGTTGTTTTTACTCTGCATTTTATAGAAATAATCAGTTTTACAAACGCCAGATCACACATTACAGATACAATGGATTCGGATGAAACATACTGTACTGTGCAAAAATCTTGACCCCCACCGCCTCCTCCCCCCTCGTTTCTTTATATTGTGCTTCCAACGAGCCAGACTTTCTGGTATTTTTTTTTATGTTGTCCTCCAGGTTTAATGAAGGCTTTCATTTTCAGTCCAGTCCCGGTACCTGAGAAGTCTCAGAGGAATGTTTCAGTAAGTCACACAATGACCTATGAATCATTAAAGCATTTCAAATAACGTCTGATTTAAGGCATGACCCAGTGAGAAACAGTTGATTGAAACGGTGATTAGTTGTACTGCTGATACCGAATGCAGAGCGGTTGGAACGGACGAGAGGGGAAACGAGGTCGCTGCTGAGATTTGTATGTAAAAACCACCCACTTTTAAGTTTTATCTTTAGGCGCTTTGCAGCCTGTCGCAGTAAAACATTTAATCCAAGTTTCGCAATTTAATTGAAATGGAGAAGCTCAAGACTTGTGCATAGTACCGTAACAAATCCAATAGGGGTTTGAGAGAGAGAGACAGAGACAGAGAGAGGTTGCAAGGAAGAGTCAGTAACACCGACACCTGTAGTTTAATCACATTACTGGGTTATACTGTGTGTCCATTAAAGTGGGCAATGCTCATAATTAATACCGGCTGTGGTTCTTAAAAGCATTTTATATAATACATATATTAATATACTGTATATTAACATCGCACAGTAGCAATGTTTATGGACAGAGCCCAGAAAAAACTAACAAAAACAAAATCTTTTAGCAGTGATGTCTAATGATATACACACAACAAAGACGAGGGATGAAAGGTCATCTGCTTCAAGTGGCTTTATTATCTGTAGTGTTTATAAGCAGCTTATGTATGTATGAAACTGCAGGCCCATAATGCACCTCAGAGGCACGCAGCGAGAGAGAGAGAGAGAGATAGAGAGAGATAATTAGTATTAAGTGTTAGTGGCTCGTGGGTAAATCCATCATTCTCAAGTGCATTTTACAGCAGTCACGTAGCAATTTGCCCAAAGCTAGAAACCAAATCCAAGCCAAACAATCTGAAGGGATGATGAGCGTCAGAGCGGAGCGCTGCTTTGATGTCGGACTGTCAGAGATAGCAGAGCCGTGAATGGGTGTGTATGTGTGTGTGAGAGAGAGAGAGAGAGAGAAAGTGTGCGAGTGTGTGTGTGTGTGTGTGTGTATATAAGGTGTGACTCGAGAGAATACAGTACATGATAAGAAGAAAAAAAAATCAACACGTTAAATAATAACTGGAAAGAAAGATGAAATCCGGGTCACGACGCGAAAGCCGCCTAACATCGGTCGAGTTCGAGTTGTCGGAGTCGACCCTGATTAAACCAGGACATCGACACCCCTCCCGAAACACGGTGAGGTCAGAGCGATGAGAATAAGGCCTGGACACCACAGCGTGAGGGGGGGGCGGAGGACAGGAACAGCGGGGGCGCAGGGGAGGAAAAAGGGCGGCACTGGAAAGGAAGCAGGCGGCGAGCGAGCAAGTCGTCACTTCCTTAAATTGTCTGCCGTTTCACGATTAGCGCGCGGAATTAGCTGCGGAAATGTCAACACCGCACCGTCACCTACTGTAAGCTTCTTACCAACTGATCCAGTGATTAAAAAACAAACAAACATCCCAATAAAATACTTTCCCAATTAAAAAAAATACACATTTATATACAGCTGTAGATAGCACTTAGGCATTATAGTCGATTTACAAAAAAACAAACAAAAAAAAAAAGTACCGAATTTTGTGCTTTTCACTTGTCAGGATTGATCGCCTGATTTCAATTCAAAAGTCACATGACTGCCTCACAGCAGAACGCCAATCCCAAAAAACACACACACACATGCGCACACGCGCACACACACACACACACACACGTGTCCGCAAACAAACTCTTGTTTTGGAAACCTCACAGATCCCTCTCTCCAGCATTAGACAGATCTAAAAAAAAGTAGTCCGGAGGCAGTTTAAAAAAAACAAACAAAAACAAGGTTAATCGCTGCTTAAAATGCGCTCGATCTCCTCCAGTCTCTTCAACGCCGCCTCCCTTTTCTTTTCTATGTCTTTAATCTCCTGCGTGGATTTGCTCTTAGTCCGCTTTTCGGCTTGGCCGGCGTCCACCTTCGTCTCCCGGCTGTCGGAGGATTTCCACAAATTCTTCTTCTCTCCCCCTGACTCGTCCCCGAAGTCCTCGTCCTCTTCTTCTTCTTCATCCTCTCTCTGCGCTCTCTTCTTCTGCTGCTTCACAGAGACCTTGGCGTCCTCTGCCGGTGCCAGCGGTTTCCCCGCGGCACTCATGGCGGCCATTTTGGCTCGGACGATGGAGAGGTGGCGCTGTATGTACTCCTCGTGCGGCGCCATGGCCAGCGTCTCCTGGAGACACTGCTCGGCTCGCGCCAGCTGCCGCTCTTCGAAGTACACCACGCACAGGTTGTGCTTGGCCTGGACGTTCCCCGGGTCGGACCGCAGGATGCGCTCGAAGGCTTCCCGCGCGCCCTGCGTGTCCTTCAGCTGGTTCATGAGAATGTCGCCTTTCAATATCAGGCCCTTGGAGTGCTCGGGGTGGTGGCGCAGGAGCTCGTCCAGGACGGACAGCGCGTCGCGCTCGCGCTTGCCCTGCGCCAGGAGGAGTGCCAGGTTGAAGAGGGCGCTGCGGAACCCGGGCTGCAGCGCGATGGCTTTGCGCATCCAGCGTTCTGCCGCTTCGTTTTCCTCGCTGTCCATGGCCAGCATGCCCAGGTTGAAGTAGCCGTTGGCGTCGTTGGGTTCCTCCTGGACGTAGCTCAGGAAGCGGCGGTTCGCTTCGGGGCGAAGCTTTACCTCACCTGCGGCAAAAAAAAAATAAATCTAGTTAATGACTTTCTGCACGAAAAAGTAGAATAAATCACTTTAAAGACAACAAAAAACATCCGATAGGTCGTCCAACCCGTAACCCCGCCCAGAAAACGGAGCACTCGCCAAAATTAACCACATTCATCTGACCCACATACCACCATGAAAGAACGGCAAAAATAGCAGCTGGAAAACATCCGCAAATTTACTATTGTGAGACACGATCTTTCACTCTCACACACACACACACACACACACACACACACACACACACACACACACAGAGAATGTGGAACCCTGGTGTGTTCCCCCCCTCGGTGTGGAAGGTAGCAGTAACCACTCTCAGCTGCGGTACTGAAAGCGAGCGACCTGAGCGCACCGTTCCTCCATCCTCTCTCGAGTGAGTCCACCACTGACCGACAGCTTTGATAAATTCCAGGAGGTTTTGAGGCGCTACATCTTTATTTATTCATTTTTTTTTCTCTAAGTGCGTGCCGCTAGACTGAGCCGCGAGGACAGAGCCTGAGAACGGCAAGAACTCCACGTGCTCCACACATGCTGACTGATGGACCAGACGGGGAAAACAAACACGGAATTATTTACACATTGTTTTTGCCGACTTCTCGCGATCCATGCTCTGGTTCAACCTAGTTTTGTTTTTGTTTTTTCCCCAGCCAACCAGCCCGGTCTCGACTACAACGCGACGGCTAACGACTGGGGAGGGGAAACAAAAAACATACATGAGCTCACGGAGGCCTATGATTGGCTAGTGTCACTGTGATTGACAGGGCAGACGCAGAATGCCCCTCCCACCTACAGAACAACATATGGCTGAAAGATATTGATTTATCAAATTAAAAACATTTTTCCAAAAGATAATAAAACCTCCACAAAAAAAAAAAAAACAAGAATAGAAATTTGAAGAATGAAATATTAAATTACAATAAAATATACAGAAATTTTATTTATTTAGAATTTACATGAGAAAATATAAAAACTAGAGATATATAAACATCCGATATGAGAATTACAAGGGACCAGACGATACAATATTCTCATGATACCTCGGTGCCGATTCGATTTGTATCGCGATTCTATAAATATCATGATTTCAGATTAAATTGTTTCTATTAGATTTTTTTTTACAATTCTAAACAAACAAAGTAAAACAAATGATTTGCTCCTGAAACACTGGATGCTGTGGTGCCTGACAATGTGTGCATAGTGTAGAGTCCGCCACCTGTAGGATTTTAGACGAACTGCAACATTTTACCACAACATCCAAAAAAATAATAATAATAAAAAAAAATTTTTTTTATCTATTTTGTCGCCCCCTGAGTGGCGCAGTGTGGGAATTAACCATGACTGAATTAAGAAGAAATTCATCTAGCATAAACTCTTGTCCATTTGAAATTATGATCACTGCTCAACTTCTGACCGATGAGCAAAAAACACGCAATTACATAAATGGTTCTTTCAGTCGTACATTATTTTCATTATGAATCTCGGCCAAACCGAGTAGGAAATAAATCAATTTCTGTCGGATTCTGACGTCTGCAATTAAAGGTGTAAAAGAAGCTCCCTTAGGCGGGATACGAACCAGGACACTTTGTGCCAAAGTTTATAGCGCTGCTCAAGTGTAAAAAAAAAAAAAAAAAAGTTCATTAGTCCGAATTAGAAACGGCAGCAAAGAAAAATCGAGTTTGACTTTAACCATCAATCATCCTAAACTCAAATAAAGGTGAACTGTTCGAATCTGGCAGCTTCTGGTTTTTGTATGTCAGAAATTAAACTTCGTTTCTGTGATTCTGTAAAAGGTCAGCTGATTGTTTTTTTCTCTTCTGTCATCATCATCATCATTATTATTATTATTATTATTACGTCCTGCCAGAGGAACTAACACAGGTCTGCACCCTGAAGGGGTGACGAGTTTATCTACGCCGCTCCCGAATCCACCCACACAACTTGGAGCTGAATGAGAGGAGGAACAGCCCTTGTACACCTCGTGTACAAACCTCCAGACAAAAGCGGCATTACTCCAGGGTGGGTGTGTAAACACACGGCGTGACAAACTCATGAAAGCCAAGCGTTTGTTGTAACATAATAATCCTGTCCTGCTTTTCACCTATTGAGAACCTAAATCTCACGCGGTGACAGCTTGTGTTCCAGGCTGCATTCCAGAGCGTGAGATTAAACACGCAGGTCAAGCGTTTGCGGAGCATGCGGTGACCCGCTCGCTGGTGTACCGCCGCTGCCGAACAATCGTTACTCTTGTATAAAAGATTAAAACTGATCTGCACAAAGCGATACTTGTACTGTTATACAAACTGTTAGAAAAGCAGCACTGCGGGTGATTACATGAGATTAGACTCAACTTTATGCAGAGCCAGTGAAACGCAGGAGGACGTCATGATATGATAAATAAATAAATAAATAAATGAATTAATTAATGTGCTCCCAGAACCGCTCTTTCACACTCCGAGCCCTGGAATATTCCAGTTCCATCAGGGAAGAAAAAACTCCACAGATATGAAAACCTGGTCATTCAGTACATTCAGGTCGTCAGCTGACTTTGTTTTATTGCCGCATAACGTTGCTGAGTCTAGACCTGAGCGATTGAAGCAACTAGTGATGGGAAGTTCGGATCATTTTACCGACTCTGAACCCCTTTTACCAAAAAAATGTATGAATCTTTTTTCAAGTCATTTCATTCATTTTAGCAAAAACGGTTATATAAAATGTTCGGTGTTGGGGAAGTAACATCTACTACTTACGCAAACGGTGATCACACAACAAGACAACACAAAAATATAATGTTAAAAGAAAAGAAAAAGATTCATTCATGATTTCCCTGGGTCTTTAGTCTACTCAATTCTCTTTCCGGATCATCGGTCGAGTTTATGGGGCCTCACATGATGAACGAACGACTTGGAGAAACCCGAAAACTCGAAACAGATTAATGAATTCCTGTACCGATCCTATGATATTCCGCATGGGCGACTGAATGGACCATTCTCTGAGACGACCCACCACTAGGAGCAACTCCAGATCATAATACTTCAGACTTCACAGACTTGTACAGTGGACACTATGCATGATGGGTGCATCGCTTCATGCTCTTCCCTTCTTACCCTGACACGCCCATCGCTCTGGCGTAGGGTCAATCTGGACTCTTCAGATCACATGACCTTTTTCCATCGCTCCAAAGTCTGAAGCAAACTGAAACCTTTTTTCTGATGCAACTTACTAACAAGTGGTTTTCTTATGGACACACAGCTTTTTCGTCCCGAACACCACGTTGTGTTGATGCTCTTACTTTTACTGTTAAAAATAACTCTGGTTGTGCCTCCGAGTGGCGCAGTGGTAAAGCACTCGCCCTATCATCCGGGGATCGCTGGTTCGAACACCGGGTGATGCTGTTTTCCTCTCACAGCCGGAGGCACAGAGAGAGCTGATTGGCCGAGCTCTCTCAGGGGAGGGATGAGAGGTACTCGCGCTCCCACATTAATCGCGGCTCTACAGCCAATCAGGGGCGTCTGTGAGCTCGCGCACGCGGAAGGAGCGGCTAGCGCTTTCCTCCGAGTGTGTTATTCCGCCCCTAATGGTGCATGAGCGAGCAGTTCGAAAAGATGCGGTCGGCTGACGTCACGCGGTTCGGAGGAAACACGTGATAGTCTGGTTTTTACTGTTGATTTTTTTTTTTTTAACTATGCAACTTCAAGCATTTAAGATTAAGTTTTTTTTTTTTTAAGTTGTCGGTTCAGCAGGTCCTTCCAGTTTGTGATAAAGTGTTGAACCCAGTTCCAGTCGTTTCACATCATCTTAGTTCTTCGATTTGCTTGATCTATATAATTTGATCCTTCTGTAATGGTGACTTTTTTTTTTAATTAAATTTTTTTTTTAAGTATTAAATCAAATTTATCGAGGAAATAAATGGTCAGATGATCTCTTGATCAAAAGGATGTTTGCTACTATTTTGCAATATTTGCTCAAAAGGTATAAATTTAACAAAGAAGACAAATACTTAAATTGATGACAAATTCTATATAAATTCCTGATTATATCTACCTGTAATAAATTACAGCCTTTCACAGTTAAACAATAACCGAACAGGTCGTGATTTAGATTTCTATGTGATAAACTGGTGGACCGGGTTTGTGCAACCTATTAAGCATCACTAATAGATAAATTTTAATACTATTATTTTTTTCTGGTTTATTAACTATAACCTGAAATTCATCGCTAGCTTTTGAAACAATAATGAAATGCTTACAAAGTCACAAAGTTGTGCAGCTAACGGACACGAAAAATAGTCTTTTGTTTCTAGCTTGAACTCACAACACCACTGTCATTTAAAAATATAATTCTGCAGCAATAATAATCTGTTCAGATCCTCCACTATAAACATCTGCTGATAAAAATCCCTTCAGGATGCTGTACACTAAAATAAAAGAACATTTCTCATGATTAAAATTTTTATAATATCTCACAGACACTCGCTCGGGTAAACATCGATCGAGATTAAATACTTGTGCAAACTTTTTTTATTCGATTTTTTTCTCAGGAAGCCGCACCCACCGGATTCCTGCATGAGCAGCGCCGAGTTGAAAAGGGCGAGTTTGTGACGTGGGTTGAGATCCAGCGCGCGGTTGAAGTTCCTCAGGGCTTCTGAAGGATCCTTCATCTCGATGTTCACGATGGCGAGGTTGTACCACAGATCGGCGTTGGTGCGGTCCAACTCCAGCGCTCGCAAGTAGGCGTCCTTCGCCTCGCCGGGCTTGTTCATCTTCAGCAGGAGCTCACCTCTACGCACAACAACAGTACGGAGAAATACAATCCTGAAACTTTATCTGGGTGTCAAAAGATCAAAAAAATAACAGTACTGTGTATCTTAATACTGTATACAGTACATGTTTATATAACATGATATACAATCGCGGAATATAATCACATTCGGTATTATAGTCGAAGGCTTTTAATATCGAAGGCTATATCGTTTCCTTCTCATTTATAGCTTTATCTGACTGTTACAAAGTGGCGACACTGGAGACTCCTTACAAAAAACAAACAAACAAACAAACAAAAAAAATAATAATAAAACGATTATTGTAAAAAAACAAGATTATTAAAAAAAACAAAAAAAAATTCCACATCAATGCGAGAGCCAGTCATAGAATTATTATCATTGATAAGAAAAGAATAATATAATAAAACTGAATATTGGTTCGCTGATTTATAACGCAGTCTTTTTTTTTTTTCTCCCAAGAAGACATGTTTACGAACGTACTCGTATCCAGAGACATAATTTGGGCAAATTTTTTCATGCGATAATACGAATTTTATTACTGCCAAATGATTACTACAAAAATTAATTAAATAAATAAATATTCATTTTTAAAAAAAGACAGAAAAAAAGCTGTTCACAGGAAGTGTCCTCAAGTCCCTGTTACTATAGAAACGGTATCGCATTTGAACAAGCGCATTTTAGGAGGAAAATTAACACCCTGTTCGGGAACCATATGAGGAACATGACAAGAGTTCGAGGTCTTGATCTGGTCTCCGAATTCTCCAGATCTCAATCCCATCAGGAGTCTGTGGGATGGTCTGGACATTCAAATTCAATCCAAACCAATGGAGGCCCACCATGGAGGATCTGGCTCCTATCGTCTTGGTGCCAGGGACCACCGTACACCTTCAGGGGTCTTGTGGAGTACGTGCATGAGAGCCGCTTTGGGAGCGGGTGGTTTTAACGTTACGGCTGATTAGTGTCCGTGTGCGCCTGAACCGTCTCAATTTCCTGCAACAGTCCTGTCGCGAACGTCAGAAAGAACACTGACGTGAAGCTAAAAGTGATTTATGAACAGCAGAGAAAGAGAATGAGAACTTCATGAGAAATGATGAATCAGGCCCATGAGCCATCAGTTCCTTTCGGCTTCAAATGAAAATCTACTTGGCTTATTTCCAAATTCCAATCATCCCATTTCTGTTAAATGGAGTCATTTCCAATTTCAGTTACTGGTCTCGTAAAAGCGCCAAAAACGTCTCTTTCCCGGACACCACAAAGCACACGGAACGAGAGGAAATGCAGCTTTAGTACGCAGTTCACAAAATTCAGGCTGACATCACGGCTCTGTGGTTTATACCTGCTGATGTAGGCTTGTTTGAAGTCGGGCCTCATGCTGATGGCTTGCCTGTACAGCTGGTCCGCTTCCTCCAGCCGCGAGTCGTTGGCTCGGATCAGGTTCGCAAGGTTGATGTAAACATTTAGGTGGTTGGGGGCCACACGGGTCGCGTACTTCTTCCCTGGAATGACCTGGACGGAAGACAAATGGCTTTAAGTCGTTGAACTGACTAATAATGAAAAACAATCACTGAAAAACAATCAGTGACACGGTAGGGGTGATAAACTGGAGTCACAGTTACTGTTGTAAAGTTGAGTATTTAATAATAAAAGCGTTTTTTATTACCTTTATGTCAGAATAATTTGTATGACAAATTGTATTTTTTAAAGTCAAAAAAAAAAAGCTTTAAAAGTCCTCACTGAAACATGAATGATAACTACCATGAACGGTACGTCGCGTTACAGTGCACACACAAGAAAGTGCTATCCGCCCTCTTCCACATACTTTGTTTTCTGAGGTCACAGAAGTTAGGGTTGCTGTGATTGAACAGAATGCCCCTCCCACCTACAGCACATGACCAGTTTACCTTTTTTGGACTTGTGACTCTCCTAGACTCCTCTGGATGAATTGGTGAATGCTTAGCTAGTTTAAGTTTAAAAAGTTAACTTAGTTAAGTAAGTTTATTTACTTTAAGTTAGTTTAAGTTAACTTTGTTTTTTATCGTGTATACTTATAATTGTGTACCATTTATACGGGCAGTTTGACCATTCGTGGCTCAGTGTGTTGAGGCTTTGAATTACTCATCAGAAGGTCGGCGGTTCGATCCCCAGCTCCACCAGGTTGCCACTGTTGGACCCTTGAGCAAGGCCCTTAACCCTATCTGCTCCAGGGGCGCTGTATCATGGCTGACCCTGCGCTCTGACCCCGGCTTTGCTGGGATATGTGAAGAAAGAATTTCACTGTGTGTAATGTATATGTGACAAAGGCTTAACTTAAAACTTTGTAGAATTACACATGAACAAGCTATCATGCCATCTTCATGACATATGTTTTTGCCCTTTTCCTTAGTCCACTGTATGTTTCTGGGTTTTAAGTTCCTGATTATCTTACACTTTGATCTAATTCGTTGATCGTATAATTTCGAGAAAAAACAAGGTCTTGTTGTTATACAGCTTTATATCAGGATCTTTAAAGTCTTCTCTTCCTTGTTAATCATTAATCCAGATTTTGAAACAAACAAAAAAAAACAAAAAACTACAAAATCATAAACCACAGTCGTAAAAACAGTCCGAAGAGCTAAACGGTTAAACAGACACGAAGTTCACCATGAAGATTCTATAGAGACGCAATATTTTAAAAAGAAAAAGAAAGAAATATTACCCCCCCACCCCCATGGCAGAACAAGAGGCCGATGACATTAGGATTGGAACAAAGGCATTGCTGTTGGCGTGAGAATTACACAATTAGCACGGCCAAATCGCTGTTGTTTTAATGTCTAAATCCGTCTCCCACGCCGTGAAGCTGAATTTATGCGAGGCCGCGTTTCACAACCGATGGGGAGTAAATGCGTGATTTATCCTGGCCGACATTTTGCGCGTTAGCTCGCGCGCCAAGAGCCTGTTCATCAATCGTGACTACTTTACTTCACACCAGTATTCGGGCCTCCTGTTCGACTCCTTTAGTGCGTCTTTAAGCTCAGATCGGGTTTTACGACGCCGTTTAACTCGAGTTCTCGCAGCGCTGATGATTATCTGAAGGATTACAAACGTTGTCATTAAGTTTTCTGAACGAGCAGCGAACAAGCACGGACTTGACTCCAACACCTGACGCCTGCATGCGTTTAAGAAGAGCGCCGAGTGCGAAAGTTTACACACCCTTCATGTCAAAAATGCCATAATAAGGCCGATAATAATAATAATTTCTTTAAGGTTATATTAATATATGCTGCAAAAAAAAAAATAATAATAAGGCCAAATAATAATAATATTTTTTAAAAAGTTGTATTATTCTGCCAAAAATACCAAAATAGGGCCAAATAATAATATTTTTAAAGTTATATTAATATATACTGCAAAAAAACCCAAATAAGGACAAATAGTAATATTTTTTTTAAAGTTATATTAATATATGCTGCAAAAAAACAAAACAAATAAGGCCAAAAAATTATAATAATTATGGTTTAAAGTTATATTAATATATGCTGCCAAAAATTCCCAAATAATAATAATAATAATACCACTTGTTAGTGAGATTCATCAGAAAAAAGATTTCATTTTTGCTAGAGAGTGTTAGGACTGGACTTGTCCTGGACTGGAAAATGGTCATGTGACCCATCTGATGAGTCCAGACTGAGCCTGTTCCAGAGTGATGGGCATGTCCGGGTAAGAAGGGGGCGTGTGTGCTAACCTTTAAGCCTGATAAGAAATCCTCGTTGCTCCAGACACCCTGTTTGCTGTCATTTTATTTACAATGTGTTCAACAATACATTTGTCTTTTATTTATTTTTTTACATTTTTCAGCTCTCCAATAAAAAAACGGTTTCATCTCATACCTGTGGCATAAGAGATTTTGCGACCATGTACGCCTCTTCGGCCTCCTTAGATCGATTGAGGTTCTTGTACGTCCTCCCGACGTTCATATGTGCGCCGATGTCGTCTAGGAAAAAGCGGAAGGAAATATCAAAGACGCTCGAGCAAAACAAACACCGTAGCGATACTGTACACCCCACGCACGTTACACCAAACTACCGCCACCAGTTTTCCCGTAACACCTGGATGGCTTGACGGCAGATGAACTTGAGATACGGCGAGCTTTCTTGAATTATAGAAGTGTGTGTGTTTGGTGTGAAACTGATAACATTATCGTCACGTCTGGGAACCTCAGTGTTATGAAAAGCAAGCGGATTCATAAATATGGGGGGGGCAGTGAATAGACAGCTCGGGAAGCACTAACCAAAAACAACAACATGGATAAAGTGTCCAGAATCATTTGTATGTGTGTGTGTGTGTTTGTGTGTATACTGGCAGCGAAGATGCTGTAAAACTTAACTATGTTCTCAGATATCTACATCTGCCCAAGGAACGCCAAAGTCTGCTTTTATAACATCATTTATTTTTTTTATGTTGAGCTTTTCTACGACCTGCAGCTCTAGGCATAAAAATAGTGACTATGGAGCCGCTTCCAAAAACAACATCTCAGGTGCTTGACTTCGTCAGAGACGAATTACATTTAATTTAAAATTTCGAATTAACTAAACGACTTGGATATTTCCCCAAGGGCTTCCAGACTCTCCATTCGTATAAACTCGATTAGACCATAAAACCATCAGGTGCTTTTCACCGGTCTGTAACTTTCCGCGCTCCTCTGCGCTGTAGGTGTCGTGTGTGTGTGTGTGTGTGTGTGTGTGTGTGTGTGTGTGCGCGTGTGCTTGTGTGTGTGCGCTTGTGCTTGTGTGTGTGTGAGCGCTCGCTTGTGACTCATACCTGGTTGTACTCTTGTAGCCTGGAGGAAATATTTGAGCGCTCGCTCATAATCGTTCTGGTTCTCCAAAGCGTGGCCGACGTTGTTCCAGAGCTTGGCATTGTTCTTGTTCACCTGGTGGAAGGCAATTTTAGGTTACACCTCAAGGTTACATTAGGATACCGAGGACGTTAGGCGTGTACGAGAACGTGTTTATATGGGACTCGTTGATGCAGAAACAATTGAAGCATTAACCAAATCAGAGGCATTAGAGGGAAAACTTTTCGTTTAGTTGCTCGTGTGTGCTGTTTGCAAAGAACTCCTTTACATCCGATCAAGAATGTTCAAACAGAACAGAAGCAGTTATTAAAGACAAGGTTCTTGATTTATAAATAGATAACGGAAATGAAAAATTATCTCTGGAACTTTGATCATGGCGTGGTTGTAGATACCAGATATTTTGTATCTTATAAATGAAATAACTGCACGAATAATCACGTGTCCAGGTATCGCATTATCAAAAGTTGGTATTAAAAATATTTCTCTACAAATACTAATAAAAATAACCACCTTAATAAATAACCGACTTTTGATAATATTATATATAGTAAATGTAGTGCATTAATATATTGTATTATACACATTTATTAGTAAAACCTTTACGCGTGATTATTTGTGCAGTTATTTAATTTGTACAATTTATAAAAAAAATACACAAATACAAGTGAAAGGGAAATTGCACAAAAGGTTTTCAAAAAGTTTTTACGAATAAAAATCTGAAAAGTGTGGCATGCATTTGTATTCAGTCCCCTTTACTCTTGACTAAAATAAACTAAACTAAAATCCAGTGGAATCAATTGCCTTCAGAGGTCGTCTAATTAAAAAAATAGAGTCCAGCTGTGTTTAATTTAATCTCGGTATAAATACAGATGTTTTGTGAAGCCCTCAGATGTTTGTTAGAGAACATTTTGAACAATTTTTCAGCCTAAATGCTAAAAAAACACTTTGTGGCGGAAAACTAACACTGTGAAACATGGTGGTGGCGGCATCGTATTGTGGGAATGCTTTTCTTCAGCAGGGTCAGAGTTGATGGGAATATGGATGGAGCCAAATACAGGGAAATGTAACGTTCTCTAGCAAACTTCTGAGGGCAAGCAATGTATAAAAAATAAATAAATAAATAAATAAATAAATAAAAACCTAATTTTCTTTATTTTTTAAACATAGATATGTACAGTAAGGGTTAGGGTTAACAACAGGATAATCTTTAGCAAATACTGCAAACTGCTTATTTTATATAAGGGATATTTCTGCGCTATAAAAAAATTAAACACTATTTGCATTATTTCTCAAGGATGCCACTATTTTTCCATAAGTAAATGAACCCTTCTTTCCTGACATAGTAAAGTGGCAGCGTGTCTTTCATGACATGAAACGAAACCGCGACAGAAGTCAACTCGGGGTATAATTCCCAACCCTGTGATTACATATTAATTAAACCTTGCTATTAATTTATCTTATTATATAGGGGAGGGGGGGGGGGGAACTGCACACTGTTTTGCATTTAGAATGAATCTAGTCTCTTCTCAGTCCTTACATTTTCTTCAAGATCGAAATTAATCTAATCCTGAACAGAGTGCAAATTCTTAAACCTCTGCTGATAATTAGGAGGAAATATGTGCATTAATTAGTTAAATTTTTATCATACTTCCTAACAATGATGACGTTATAAAACTCTGCTCGTTCTGTGCGACTTTTACGAGGGTTAATCAATTTCTTGTGAGTAAAAGTCCTAATGCCTGCTCCTGTACTGTGCTGCAGGCGCTAGCGTGTCGTGCTCTACGCACTGCCAGACGACCCGGAGACACGGCGCTGAGAGGTTGGCAGCACACACTCATCTCCACAATTAACCTCTGACCTGATAACACAAATGGATGCTCCTGATTATATCAAGATATAAAGATAGGGAGAGGGGTAAAGCAGTCGTCGTTAGGGGGAGAAGAAAAATGCAGGTGTGACGTCGTAGTAATAAGGACATAATAAGGATAATTTCAGTAGCACTCCTCCACCGTCCACTCGGTCCTGACTTCTTTCCCCTTTTCTGGGTTGACTCAATCTTATCTTTGCTTATTGTTTTTTTTTTTTTTTTTTACGGCAGTCAGAATGCACTGGTTATTCACATGGAGGTTAACCAGAACCACATTGTTCTCAGTGGCGGTTTTTGGTCTTGTGTGATAATGTGGAGTAAAAAAAAAAGTTAAAAATAATAAACATGAGTCTGGGAAAACCTGGTCACGGGGCGCTGCGGCTAAATACTGATAAGTGGCTGGATAAAAAGTGAAAAATAAATTTTTGAGGAAAACTTGGTATTCCTGCAAAGAATATATTCATACAGAAGATCAAAAAGTCCAAATTATTTCCGAAATTCTTTACGAAAGCATCAACAGACGAGCTCAGATTACAATCGGTTATAACTTTACATGATAGCACGGCGTCTTTGTGGAAATGGAAAAAACGAACAAGACACCAACTTGACCTTGAGAAAAAGCAAAGTCAAAATTTCCTCACTCTCATTTTTTTCATGCAACACGGATGTTTGTAATACTAGTCCAAGAAACTCGAACATTTTTCACACAACCACGAGGACAAACAGAGGTTTTGTTTTTGCTTTCTTTAAAATTTTCTTTTACAACGTTTAAGATGAGTCATACTTTTAAGGCAGAGGTGAACAGGGTGTACTCCGACTCCCAGTCCCACGTCCTGTAGAACGTCTTCACGGCGTGCGTGGTTAGGAGGACACCCATAAACAGCCAGGAGACTTTCTTCAGAGCCCTAGAGGAGGAAAGTCGATGAGTTACGTGTGCCAGGGTGAGATATTTTAAACAGCGTTATAAAACCATACAAATAACACGCACTTTGGGAAATTAACTCAATTATGAGTATAAATTTTGTGGGTGTAAAATTTGAGCAAAACATAATCCAAATAAGAAAAAGAAATACAAAAAAATTGGCCTACTAATTACCTGGTTAATCATCCTACATCCTGGTGTTCGATTGTAAATTCTAGTTTTTCAGTCTAAATGATCGACGTGTATTTCTCAACACATTCTTTTATAGATTCTAGAGATGTTCATCAGTTAATTATAAACTGCCGTGAAGAATGTAGCTGAACGATGGTTAAATCAATTAAATGCTGTGAGGAATTTAATCGATTCAAATTTTAATAACCGATGTTTGTTTGGCATAATAATTCTCCGTAGCTCACATATCCATTAACTGGGGTTTTTTATTACCTTTGACTGGAAAATGTATCTCAGGGTAATTAAAGTGAAAGAACTGTAGGTGTATAAAATTAGCCGAGTTACTGAACGACTTCTAGAACTGATTTTCAGCATTGGCAGTTTTAACCAGTGTGATCTGGGAACCCTGACGAACGGACAGGTGAAAGTTTAATGGAGCAAAAAACATAATTTTGCACACATACAGAAAAAGAGTTTTCACTCAGTAACAAAACCCAAAATAATGTTGATGTGTGATTTACACGTCTGCCAAACATGCGCTCACATGCTCACCATATGCACATTTCTTTTTTTTTTATTGTTATTATTATTCCACTGCTTAAAGAATTCAAACTTCATTCCTTTCTCACATGACTAATTTGTTGGGATTGTGCCACTACAAAAAATTTTTTTACCCTTAATAATAAATGATTAATTGATTATTCATTGTTAACATATTCAACTATTGGTTAAGAAAAATGTGTGGAATTTGCAACCTGACCTGTTTTCCATATAACACGACACTGAACATTGTATTTCAGATGTAAATGACATAATTGGGGGTTTTGAAATGTTGGCCAACTCGCCATATTGGACAATTTTTTAACCAATCACAGTGCGCACAATGCGAGTCATCTTAGGCCTTGGATTGGCTTTAATTTATATATTTTTTAAAAAGCACTGACATTTGAAATTCTAGCAAATTGTCATTTACATCTGAAATACAATACGACACAAATACAGTGTCGTATATTATGTGGAAAACAGATCAAGTTGCAAATTCCACATATTTTTCTTAACCAATAGTTGAATATGTTAACAATGAATAATCAATTAATATTTATTATTAAGGGTAAAAAGATGCATTTTTTGTAGTGGCACAATCCCAACAAATTAGTCATGTGAGAAAGGAATGAAGTTCGAATTGTTTAAGCAGTAGAATAATAATTACAACAACAACAAAAAAAATGTGCATACTAGGTTTGACTTGATCTTAGGCCTTGGATTGGCTTTAATTTTTTTTTTTTTTTTTTTTTAAATGCACATTTGAACTTCTAGCACTGACAAATTACAAGGCGTGTTAAAGTCAAACCAGGTCTCTATTGTGCAGTACAACACAACTCCCCCCTTTATTTCTCTATATAAGCTGGAGCCGTGATCAGACTGCCTGCTTCATGTCATGTCAGGAACTCCTTTCATGGAAAAAGCAACTCGGCTGTGAGTAACTGCCACGCCCCCTGTACAGTCCTGACCTCGCTCCCAGCCACCTTCACATGTTTGGGCCATTAAATGAGTTCCCTGGAGGCCGGCGTTTCAGACGCGAAGCAGGCAGTCTGATCACGGCTCCGGTGTACTGAGAGAGCGTTCTACCTTAATGGTGTCCAAGCACTAGTGAAACTCTGGGAGAAGTGCATTAGTGTAGCAGGGGACTATATAGAGAAATAAAGAGTTGTTCTGTCATTCTGCCTAATCAAAAGTCTTAGTTTGACTTGAACATCCCTCATATTTTACATAACCTAAATATCTTGTGATTTTTATTATTTTTTTTGTGTGTACACAAAAGAGGATGGAACATCAGTGTAAGTTTCGTGACGAGTGGACGGAGGGATGACATCGTCACGACGTCATTAAATTGATATTACAAATAGAGATTTGATACAATGTTTATACAGTATATGTTTATTATTTAATATAGTTGGAGAGGCAAATAGACAAAAGATGGGGTTTCAGATGGGGTCGAGCAAAAACTCGTTGAGTCAATTTATATTTGGAGGTGACGTTTATTAATGTTTATTATACAGTAGCAGTCTTTGTTGTGTAACAATCAGAGCTCAAGCTGTGAAGATTTCTGATGGTACTTGCTGAACTCAGGGTTGACAAAAGGTCCTAAGTTTCTGAGTAGGAATTCCAAGTTGAGTTTTTTTATTTATTTATTTTTATTCGGGGCTCGGGAAAGTTACATATTTCATTTTCATACTAGATTGTTGATCCTTTGTGCTTTGGAAGCAGTTTGCGTGCTGCATTTCAACACAATTCTTCATCCGCGGCTTTTATTGTTTATTCGTTTTATGAATTTGGATTTTATGAAGTTGGATTTAAAAGTGTATCCACTCAATTATTTCTCACTGTTTAGCTGTGAGTCATGTGGGAATCTTTTTTTGAACTGCATTTAATAAAAGACAAACAAAAAGCTGAAAAAGCCATTCGTTCTTATAATTAATAAACCTGTTGACGGATTTACCCTCGTAACGCCAAGCTCTTGAATCCGTGAGCCACCAGGACGCAGAAGCCCATGCTGGGGACGTAGAGCACACGCTCGGCCACCACGAAGCCCACGGGGAAGAACAGATTGGACGCTGGGATGAACGGCAGAACGATCAGAGACAGGGCCTGACGGAGAGAAATGACGGTCTCGGCGTTAGTATCACTCGCCGCAGGATCTGCAGGAGCTTAAAAAGCAGAGCTCTGTGTAAACGGCATAAACGATTAAACATGGAGTGGTGGAACTTCTCCAGGTCTTAGGGAAACCCAAAAAAAAAAAAAAAAAAAAAAACTTTTAAAACCACTGGTAAAACCACTGGAATGTTACAACTTGTTAAAACCATTGTAACAAGTCATCCATGCCCAGGGCTGTGATTTCATCTAATTCACTCTTTCATGAGTTAAAATAAAATACACACGACAATATAACATTAAACACTGGAAATAAAGTTTGACAAAATCTGTGGTCCTTAAAATGAAATTAATAAATTCATTCATTAAATTAAATAAAGACTCTCGGTGAGGTCAGGCTCTGGGTGAACTGATCAGAAGGTCCTTGAGAAAGGCTTTACCAATCAAAAGTTTGTACACCCCCCAACCCCCCCTTATTCTAACTCTAACTGGGAAGGTTTCATCATGGTGTTTGATGGGGTTTACAAACACACTCGAGACAATACTGCTCTTGCAAGAACAGCTGACCTTCATGTCTTAAAAAAAAAAAAAAAAAAAAAGACTGTTTTTGTTGTTACTTAATTACACAATTCCATATTTCGTAGTTTTGAAATCTCCACTATTGTTCTAGAAAGTAGGAAATAAATCACTAAACAAAAGTGGGGGAAAAAAACTTCTTATACCAAAAATTCGGGAATTTACATAGATGTTTTGTTTTTAATAAATATTTGAAGGGGATAAATATTGAGAACCATCCCTTTAAATCCCTTAAAATACCTTTTATTTAGTGTTAGCCCGAATAAATACGCTTGGATGCCAAACAGTACATTTAACACTTAAATATCGCATTTTAAAACACGTTTAATATGTGCACTATTTGATTTTTTTTTTTATTTAAATCGTGCGGCCCTATTTGTAACCAACTAAAGAAAAAAGAATTTAATTTTATCATTTTTTTTTAGCTGTCTCCAGTATCACCACATCATAAACACAACGGTTACACTGTAGACTTTGGCGTCTCTGTTCTAAGTTTCTTGCAGCTCCAAACCAGCAACACCAAACCACTCAGAACCACGGCCTTGTGTTTTGTGATGAAGCTCAAACCTTGCAGCTTTTGAAGTTAATAACGGGGTTTTAAATCATTTTACCAGGCGCCGAGAGATCGTGTCCAGTTCGGGTTTTCATTCCAACTCGGGCACGAGCCACACCTGGTAGTCTCAGGCACTGAGCTTTTTCAGTCCCTGTTCTTGGTAAACTCACCATCAAGCCACATTTATTTCTTCCTCTTAATAACACTAGCCTTCACGATGTTCCTCTGTCCAAGCTACGTCATTTAGAAACTCGAGATTCGGTGCAAGCTGTTTACGGGCCACGATGAAAACCAAGACGTTGGGGGAACCTTCTCGAAACGATTCATTCATTCGTTTAATGAGAAACACTTCACTCATGATTGTCTTTTCCGTTCGTTCCTATTCTTTTTAGTATTTTTATTTTATTGCTGTTTTGGATTGTTCGCAGTCACTATGTACCTTAACTGTTTATTCCTAAGTTCTCCAGATGGTTTTTAACATTCTTTGTGCCAGAAAGACACGCAATAGAGAGCGAAGGTAGTCACGCTACCAACGTTTTTCCTACGCGACTGGCCGGAGAGCGCAGAGGTCAAATTTATAGACAATCTGCGGAGAAAAAAAACGCAGAGGATGCAGGGCCGGAGCTAAGCGTTTACAATTCCTCTTCGCCTTCAGACAACCATAAAAAAAAAATCTGATTTTGGGGGGGGGGAAAAAAATCACTTCAGCCTGATAATATGAACACAGCCATAATTATTATTATAATAATATTATAGATTATCAGAATTATAGCACATCACTGTACGATTATAACGATAATACATTTCGTCAACGTCACAATCATGATGAGAACCAAATTCTCATTCTATCCAGTAAGTGCTTTACTTTCAAGGTGAGGTAATAATTTGCGCACCCCTCTGCAGTCATGGTGTAGGAGCTGTTGTGCAGCTGGTGAGGGCTTTTTGTGCTCAGTGAATCAGGCGCTTCATGCTTGGCTGGAAATGCAGTTTCTATATTTTCCGCAAAGATTTCTTTCAGCGCCTGATACCAGGAAGAGCTTTACAGGCTGTGTGTGTGTGTGTGTGTGTGTGTGTGTGTGTGTGTGTGTGTGTGTGTTTTTCCCCCCTTCGTTCTCCCTTTTTTTTCTTTTGTCATAAAAGATTATATCTTCCTGCAGCGCCGGCTACATGTGTTTGACCCCTGACAGTTCCTGCGGTTGCACAAGTTCGGAATGTCGCCGCTTCTCCTCTCAGTAAGTTCAACTTTCTGACAATGTGATAACATTCATCACCCGCGTGTCTTCGGTGAACTTCCTTTCTCCGCTGGATATTCGTCGACACAGCGAGACGGCAAACTAGCGTTAACGGGCGGCGTGCCAAAGTTCAGCGCGGCCCATACTGTTAACGCGCTTTCCACAGGTTGCACAAGATCTGTTTGGACTGGCCTCGCTCAGCCATCCTCAGGAGTCGCGACACCCTGGACACTAGGTCTTCCAGAATGTTCCTGTGGCAACATCATGAGGCACACAGTACGGGGTCATCTCCGACGGCTTTGATCTCATCGGCGAGCGGTGTTTAGGGTTCAAGTCCCTGTTGGTTTTTGATTTAAAAAAAAAAAAAAAAAACCTATTGGAATTACCTTTTGTGGTTAACAGTGAAGTCGGGCAGCTTTTCGCACCTGGACATACATATATTAAAACCTCCCGTCTTGATAACGCTGTTCGTTTGAAGTCGCCCGACAAGCAAATCCCACTGCAATTCTCTTTAAAGAAGTTCTCCGCTTGGATGAATGACCCGGTTATTTATCATATCTCGTGCAGTTCAATAAACACATAAATTTAGTCACACTAGTTATGCTAAAGGCTAAAATATGAGGGAAGGTTGTGCAACAGAGAGCTTTAACAAAACTCGCTATCGTGAGGGAAAAATCATTCTTGCAAGGTGTTAAAAAAAAAAAAAAAAAAAAAAAACTTTTATCATGACTTATCGGGTCTGTTTTCGAATAAATCAAAGCGAGCAGGCTTAAACCTGCGAAAGGATCCGCGTGACCTTAATCGTCTACTTTGCTCAGGTTTTAATCGCAGCGCTCTCATAATTGTTCTCGTGGCCCAGACAAAGTCGTGCAAATTGTCTTATTTTACTTTTTTTTTTTTTTTTTTTTTTTTTTTTTAAGGGCGATTAGCATCGAGAACGGCGCGGCCCTGTCTGAGCAGGAACAATGAGAGCATTTAGCCGTGCCGCCGCACGACGCTCGGGCCGTTCGTGCCCTATTGCACTTGAAAGCGCTACTTCTTTGGCTAATCCCTGATCTGATTTGATTTAGCGCCGCAGTTTCCGCTTCCTCTCCTAAATCGCTGCGTTCAAACGCAATTTCTATTGACCCTAATACTTTGCGAGAGGAACTCGAGTCCGTAACACAAGTCCGCTCTGCAGCTACGGAGATGGATCTCAGCTGGAATGTTACGTAAATTGGCTCTGAAATTACTCCTTTGTTTTGTGTGTGTGTGTGTGTGTGTGTGTGTGTGTGTGTTTTCTTTGAGCTGGTGAATACAGCCTGTTTAGACTAACCTAAACAATTCGATTCAAGTTCACACACATGTAAAGTGTTGTACAGAATGCAGGTGATATTTAATACGTACAGTTGATATAAATGTTTACACACCCCAGGTAAAAATGGCTAAATAAACAGCGTTTATCAGGCAGGACTGTTTTTAAACTTTGATGTGGTCTGGCAACCATTTCAATTCTAGTTAAAAAAAAAAAAAAACGAGTAAAGATTTAAAGGGGGAGAAATGAAAAGGGAAAACTTGTTTACAAAACTAGTTGCATAACTGTACAGCCTTTTTATTTTTTATATTTAGTGTTTGATAATAAAGCATGTGACCGATCCCATTGGTATTTTATTAATCCCAAAGGGAAACTGTAAAAGCTTTGCTCCGGCCCTGCATCCTGAGCATTTTTTCTCCGCAGCTTGTCAGGGAAATTAAGGGCTGTGCAGGAAAAACGATCATAGCGTGACTACCTTCGCCCTCAGTTGCGCGTCTTCCCGCCACGAAGAATGTTAAAAACGCAGGTTTTGAGAAATATGAATTTCTCAAAAATCCTGATGTCAAATCGGAAGCGGTTGATGCACAAACAAACAGTTGTAAGAACAGTTCTAGAATCGGGGCTGTTGGAGAGAACCAGTTCTGCGATTCTAAACTGTTCTGAGAACTGTTCCTGTTGACACGTTTTCGACTTCCGGTTCTCGACAGATCAGATGCGCCACATTGAGGACGTTCAGTGGAAGTGATGCTGTGGAGGCGGTCAGATCCACCACCTGGGACAGCTAGCATAGTTAGGTGACTTTAGTTTTACTGTAGGTTTTTGTCAAGGAGTAGAATTTTTATGTTACTGGTATTAAAGGCTGCCATTTATAAAAAAAAAAAAAAAAAAAAAAAAAAAAACAGTCCAACACGGTTAAACTTCTGCTTGATTTCTCTGAAGGATCAAATGCATACTTTTGTCGATTTCGATGTTTGTAAACTGGTTTAAACCTTCATTCATGGATGTTCATGGATTCATCGTGGGCATAAGGCCTTCGTTAAAACATTTGTACTGTTCAATTGATTTCCTGTGGCTAAGAGTCTCATCACCACACTGTGCTCGAAGGACATTTATGAATGACATCACTTTCACACCTTCATTTCAGCAAAATTTTTCATCACAAGTTTGACATGAACACCCATTTTGCCAAAAGTATTCGCTGTCCTTCCTTCACATGTATATGAACTTGAGTAGCATCCAATTCTGGTTGAGTAGCATCCAATTCCAGTTTAATATGATGTTGGCCCCGCCCCCTTGGCAGCCATAACAACTTCAACTCCTCTGTGAAGGCGTTCCTCAAGGTTTAGGAGTGCGTTTATTAGAGTTTTTGACTTTTGTTCTTCCTGAAGCGCATTTGTGAGGTCAGACACTGATAATGGACAAGAAGGCCTGTCTCACAGTCTCCGCTCTAATTCATCCCAAAGGTGTTCTATGGGGTTGAGGTCAGGACTATGTGCAGGACAGTCAAGTTCTTCCGTATCTTTATGGACGTTGCTTTGTGCACTGGTGCACAGTAAATGTTGGGACTCGTGCAGAGTTGTTTTTCAGGGGTTGGGCTCGGCCCCTTAGTTTTAGTGAAAGGAACTCTTGATGCTTCAGCATACCAAGACATTTTGGACAATTTCATGCTTCCTAACTTTGGGGATGGACACATTCTGTTCCAACATGCTTTGTACAATGGTGCACAGGCCACAACTTTAAAATTAATTAGAGCGGAGACTGTGAGAGAGACTTTCTCGTCCAACATCAGTGTCAGAAATTCCCATAAGCATTCTCCTAAAGCTTGAGGAAAGCCTTCACAGAGGAGTTGAAGCTGTTATAGCCGCAGAGGTGGCGGGGCCAACATCATATTAAACCCTATGTATGAAGCAACGGTGAGCTACACGGACAATAATAGTTCACCAACATTATATCCAAGCAGGTCACTTTAACATGAATTGTGATTGCATGCATGTGACCGTCACATGTTGTGATGTAATCTGCCTTACCATGAGGACGGTCTTGGCGGAGCTGTGAGCATGTCGCACGCTGTGATAGGTCAGGAGGCCCAGCAGCACGTAGAAGACCAGGGTTGCCAGGTTGCGTGGGTCCAGTACAGATTCCACCAGAGGAATGGTGCCCATGGTCCAGTCGCAGCACAGCTCGGACGGGTTAAGCAGGAGCCAGCCGTTGACGGGCAGTAGGTAGTTGAAGGTTAGCTGCCGGGCCGGCGTGGAGCTGACGGCCGCCGGGTTATCGAACCTGCAACAGACTTGTCTGATCAGACGCTCTCGATCAGCAGAACCGCAGGCGTAGCCCACAAGGAACGGCGACATGTGCTTGTAGCGCAGCGATCTCGATGGACAGCTGGGGTTTAACAGGCTTCAGGCCACGCAATGTATAGTTTATTAAATCACTTAAATTTAAAAATTTAAAAAGCATTTTATTAGGGGAAGTTCAAAAATGTCTTTTATTCTTTTATTTGATCCTTTCTAATTAATTCCTTTGAATACCTGCTGCAAGTGTGTAAACTGGCAGTGCAGAAGGTTTTGCTGCATTCTTTCAATAAGAGAAAGTAAAAAAAAATTTTAAATAAAGAAAATATTTGATGTGTTGAGTTGGAGAGAAAATTACGAGTGTGCGAAGCCGCAGAAGAGACCGCGCAACCCGCAGGAGAGAGTATACAAAACAGCAAGAGATTTCTTGTGTTTGTTTAATGCAGCGTGTGAAGTATAAAACCTGGCTGGAACCAGCACAAGGTTAATGAAAGCACGTCACACTGGAATGAATATGTTTCACCTGTCATTTGTAGACGCTTAATGAAGAGCATGTTCTGGCAACCTCCGAACACGCCAGTTAAATAAAACGCTTCTTCAAATTCAATAAACGTTGCGATTAAATGAAACCCAAAGTATGAGACTTTGTTTTAGATGTCTGACTTACTTTAACGAGCTTGAAACCGTTTGATTAAAGCCCGCGGCAGTAAGAAGGTCTGGACGACTACCTCCTCTCGTTCAGTACAGCACCAGTGGTGTGGGGACACGAACCACGTCAAGGTCTGCTGGAGCGCTTACAAAATAAGCGCTTTTGGACACTTGACAGCAAATCGAGTGAATCTGTTCCTCCTTTGATGAGCATTTATTCCGTCTGAATAATATAATATATGCATTTCCTGTATAATCCTACAGGTGGATTATATCATCAAAAATATGTTTACGTCTGAGCTGTGAGCCACGAATGTACGAATGAAGGAGCGCTGTCTTCGCTCCTTCAGCAGAAATGAAACTTTGTCCTCGTAGGGCTGCTTTCTGGGGACCAAACAGGTGAAAGTCTGATCGAGCAAGATCAGGACTATAGGGAGGACGCTTTAACACCTCAAAGTGTGGACAGTGTGGGCAGAAATGTGTAGACGTGCATCGTCATGCGAGATCATGACGTCCTCGGATAGCGGTCCTCTGTGTTTAATCCGAAGTTGAGTCTTTGTAACATACACTGTTGATCCTTTCCTGATAATGTTCCAATACTGGCCCATGAGATGAGAATACCAGAAAACTGTAAGCACTAAAGAATTTTCCAGCTGATGGTTTAAACTTTTCCTTGGTCAGCAAGAATGTTTCCATTCCATACTCTGCCGTTTACTCTCAGGTTCAATGCTAATGATTCTCTCTAAGAAATGTTCACCTTCCTTGGAGTATCGGTCAAAAATTTTCAGATATCCAAACAGTTCTGTTTATGCTCTTCTGCGAGTTGTTGCGTCACCGGGTGCACCCTCAGACCACAAAAAGCCAAACCACTGTTGCTTGTAACGGCGTTACAAATGAACTGATGTTCGCACATTAAAAGTTGAATCTGCACACATCTGTATTGTGATAATATTGTATCGGCTGGCCCCTGGTGATCGCGTTTCCCATCCCTACTAATCATCATCTTCGTCATCTGCGATCTCATGTTTCTCGGAGACAGACTACGCTTTCCTTTTACCGAGAACCAAAAACAGACCTCTGGGAGTAAAGGATTCCGAACTGCTTATCTAATTAATCATCATTTGTAATATAACCCTCTAATAAATGCCATTTTGTCTATGTATTGTCTTTTAATCTGCCAGATGTTCCACGCAGACCTGCCAACGCCGAGACCACATCTTGGCACCACCGATGCATTTCTATCTGGTGCGTCACATTTTAATTTCTGCCTTCTTGTCAAAACAACATGGGCCATCATGTGTCCACCCAAAAAAAAGGCGTCTCGGGCTGGCGAAATGACACTCGTTTCTACTAATTAACTGTTATCCAAGTGGAACCGCTTTATTCAAAAGATCCTGCTGCGACTTAAGTTTTAAGCTTCTTAGAAAGCACACACACGACTGAAATAGCTTTTATGGAACTATTCAGACAGGATTAGTTTTATGTTACACAAGGAAGCAACTTTGTGGACTGCGCATTCCAGTACCTGTACAGATTCTAAAGATGACGCTGTCTTGTAGTTACTACTGAATGAACTGCAAAAATAACAGCAGGTAATACAAACCCGCTGTGGCGTGACATGGTGAGCGTTATGACAAATCCTATAGAAACAGTACGGTTTACTTAGCTACAGTGTGTTCCTGAGTTTGATTTTTATTTCTATAATTTGACAAAAACTGTTGTTGGTCTTTCGGCTGCTCCCGGCAAGGAGTCGCCACAGCGGACCATCCGATCCGCGGACAAGCTTGGCACAAGTTTTACACTGGTTGCCCTTCCTGACGCAACCCTCCCATTTTATCTGGGCTTGGAACCAGCACTGCATCCAATGGCTGGGGATTGGGCATTGGTTGAGTATCGAACCCGGGCCTTCCACATGGCAGGCGAGAAACTGACCACTGAGCCACCAATGCCATAATTGTACTTGTACTATTCAGCCTTAATATGGCCTAAGGGTATACAAACGTTTGCACTCAGCTCATTGAAGGCTCATGCTCTCCTAAGAACTCAGATTTTACCCAGAAACCGTCTAGTTCAGATCAGGGTAATAGGCTCCCTGGTGCCTCAATGATTACGATTCAGATTAGAAGGTTGTGAGTTCAAGCACTAGCATTGCTGAACTGCCAGCCTGTGTATCAACCTTAACTCACTTGGCTCCCAGACTCACGTCTGACCCTGGGTCCTGACCCCAGCTTCTTTACAAGGAATACAGAATGCTTGAAGGATTCCTGAGTAATTAGCTTTTTTTTATAATGTCGCTGCCCCACAGCTTCAGGATTCTAGGTAGGTTTAATCCCAAGTTACTGTTTGAACATTTTACAAGTGTCACTATGGGTTTCCTTGCTGTGTTTTCCAAAGCAAGGTGGTTAGTAAATGTGTGTCTCGTGCCCTCAGATGTATTCCTGTCTGTGCCCAGTATTCGCAGATTATGCTCTGCCAGGATAGAATAAAGCACTTACTGCAGATTAAAGAATGAGCTTGTGCATGCGCCACTGAAATAAGGGGCAGTCTAATCCTGGAAGCAATAAAGTTCCCCAGCCCCGATGGCTTATTCATCAGTGGGATAGTAGATTATAAAATGGGTGAAATGAGACTGTAAACCAGGAATGTGGAGTCATAAATTAAAATGGTGGCTTTTGTAAATAAGGATATGGGTGGAATTATGAGATTACAAAACAGAATATTGGAATTATGGTATTATGCAACAAGATAGTGGTGGAATTGTGGAATTATAAATCAGGATATGGGTGGAATTGCGGGATTATAAAACAGGGGAGTGGTGAAATTGTGAGATTATAACACGCAATATTGGAATTGTTGGGATTATAACAATGTTAGAAGTGTTGGGATTATAAAACAATATTGGAATTGTTGGGATCATAAAAGGATGGTGGAATTGTAAAATTATAAATAAGGATGGTGGAATTGTAAGATTATAAATTAGGATAGGGAAATTGTAGAATTATAAAACAGGATAGTGGTGGAATTGTGATATTAAAACAATATTGGAATTGTGGGATTATAAATCAGGATATGGGTGGAATTGTGGGATTATAAAATAATAGTGGTGAAATTGAGAAATTATAAAACGGAATACTAGAATTGTGAGATTATAAAACAGAATATTGGAATTGTGAGATTATAAAACAGAATATTGGAATTGTGGGATTATAAAACAGAATATTGGAATTGTGGGATTATAAATCAGGACAGGGAAATTGTGGAATTATAAAACGGAAAAGTGGCATTTGCAAAGTGGTATTTTGGGAATTGCACCAGGACAGTGGATTTGTGAGATTATAAATCTAAATTATAAATTAGAACGAAGGAATTGTGGGATTATAAATCAGTGACATTATTTAAATCAGGACAGTGGAACTGTCAGATCAGAATAGCATGATGGTGGGAATTTAAATTAGTAGAGTGTGTTTGCAATCAAGAATAATAAAATTAAGGGATTATTAATCCAGATAGGACTATAAATTGTAATAGCCATAATATACTGTATAAAGCAGTGTAGTGGGATTTGTGATTGTGAAATAGTGATTATAAATAAAGATAGTATGATGATAAATCAGGATGAAAGGTTTATATATTACATTAATGGGAATGCAAATCAGAACAATAGGATTACTAATGGGGACAACAAAAAATATAAAATAGCAGCATTATAAATCAGAATAATAGGATAGTGGGATTGCAAATCAGGACAGAGGGATTATAAATCAGGATAGTGGGATTATAAATCTAAATAGATTATAAATCAAGATAGTGGGATTATAAATCAGGAGAGTGAGATTATTAATTGAATTCCACCCCTTTGGAAATCAGCTCACCTGGTAAAAACGGGCAGCTGTGACTGGATGACCTGCACTCGAACTATAACCAACAGCAGCGTGCTGATGACCAGCACCACCAGCTTCAGCAAGGTCTGCAGTACCGAATATGGAAAAAGGTCCTTTCCTCGCAACACCTGCAGCGTCGTCTCGAACAGCAGGGGCAAAGTGAACTGTGTAACAGTCAGACAGATCGAAGGGAATAAAACCAGACATCATAAATTAGCTGAAAAATATCACATCGCAATCACTCTATTATCTCTTATTGTCTGTTCTGGAAGAAATTAACTCGAACAAGCGCAGACAGATTACACCGTTATTAAAAATAATAAAACAATTAAGAGAGGTAAAAAAAGAAGTGTCCTAGGCGGCTGATTACTCACACTCGCTTCATGTAAAGGTTTGTGACAGTGAATGGGTAATTAACGGGAGCAGGAGTTGAGCTGCCAAGACCCGCACAAAGCAGAGTTTGTACCGAACCCTGATGAACACCTTCAACAAGCACGCTGGTTTTCCAGACTCAACGCATGCCTTAAGCACTTCACTAGAAGACTAAACTACTTACAGGAACAAGAAACAACAAAACCGCCAAGATGCAATTAACACGTCCAAGACAAATTAACATGTCGTCTGCATTCTTCCATTTCGAACGCAAGCCTGTGGTCTCGGGCAAGTGAGCCGTGATGTTTGGATAGTTTCAATTGCACTGCGAATTACTGCAGCAGCCCATAGCCCGGGGATGTTTAAGAAGCTGTCGCGGCTAAATCTTCCCCAAATTTTGTTTCGTAAACAAAGCTAATGGCTTAAGTGAAAAGGAAACAAAGAAAACCACAACGTGCATGCTGCACCACGAGGCTATAAATCACCCAGATTGGACCAGATTCTTTTTAACATTGTGTACACTTATGAACCGTATCATTCGAAGCATCTGCCTAATATCGCGCACGTCTCAGCGGTGCCGCCGAAACAGCCCTGACGTGTCGAAGTCTGGACTCTACTAGACCTGTGGTATCTGGCACCGGGACGTTTAGCAGCATATCCTTCAAATCAGGGAGCGTCGAACTGGCTCCTGAAAGGGCCGTGTGGGAGCAGGCTTTCATTCCAACCAAGCAGATGCTGTTTAACTACTCGTTCTTGGCTTTCACATGGCTCTTTCTGGACCCATCCCGACACCCCTGCTCTAAATACTCCCAAGTTACAAGGTGAGGCCTTTATGAATTGGACTTGTTTTTCCAGCACAGCACACAGATCCTTGCTCAGACTGAAATGTAGGGAAACTTTGACACTTTGAATTCCTCAAACCGTTTGTATCAGGTCGCATTATCCTGCTGAAAGAGATCACAGCCATCAGGAAACAACGTTTTCCGGATCTTGTTCTGTAACGATGATCAAAGTAACATCCACACGAATGGCAGGAACCAAGGTTGGCTTGCCTTCTTCCTGGTGCCATCTCTTCCCTAGGTAAGCAACGTACGATCCGCGTATACACACATACCCGGCCGTCCACATGATGTTCAAGGAAAACATGATTCATCAGACAAGATCATCATCTTCCATTTCTCAATGGTTCAGTTCTGACGCTCTCACAGTCATTGTAGGAGCTCTTGGTGGAGGAAACGGGTCAGCAAGGGCACCCGGTCTGCAGCTATGCAGCACCATACACTGTGTGTTCGGATTCCTTCCTATCAGAGCCAGCCTTCCTATCACTTTTCAACTTGAGCTACAGGAGCTCCGAAACATCCCAAAAGACCTGCAGTTTCGGAGACACTTTGACCCAGCCGTCTAGCCTTCACAACACAGCCCTCGCTCGCTTGCCCATTTCCCCTGCTTTCAACACTTCAACTTCAAGAACTCACTGTTGACTCGCTGCCTAAAAATATCTCGTCCTCTGTCCGGTGCCGGGAACAAAACAGATCACGTTATTCACATCTCCTGTCAGTGGTTTTAATGTCATGGTTGATGAATGTTCTCGTTTGTTTGTCATCATGTTCTACATTCTTCGTTTGTTTTTTTGTTTTGTGTCCTCATTACAACTAGATTGAGTCAGACATCATTAATTACACAATATCATAATCTACTGCAGACAAGAACAGAAACAATAGAGATGGTTTAGATGCACAAGACAAGGACTATAATAATAGTAATAATAATAATGAAATTTTACTTCTGCTTTTGTGTTACAGCTTTTCTTTTCTGATTTGCGTTTAAATGTTAGTTGGAAGACAAGTTTATTTTAAAAAGCAGGGTAGTTTTGACTGCCTATCTATCGGTTTCTTGTTCTTCTGAATGCGGTACGAAGGCGAGGTCTCACCCCTTGGGCTACGAACACTTCGTAGACGCAGCATATCCCGATCACGGTGATTCCCTGCTCCTTACACAGAGTCGCAACGGCCACGAGGAACACCGTCAGAACGATGGGGGTCCACACTGAAACCACAAACCACATGCAGGGTTTTAATAAAAACAAGAGCACACACGCCTTTATTGTTATAATTCAGTTTATTTTTCTTTCCAGTAAGTGACCTTTTAATGTTATTTTATACATGAAGGTGATCTGCTCACATCAAATACTTCTCTCGTACTGATCCGTGATTCTCAGGTCAGAGAACCAAACTTTCTGGTTTTTATATTTTCATTCATACCAGCTCATGGGCAAAAAAATATTTAAAATGATGATAATAATAAATGTGAGCTGGTCTTACTGTATCACCACCAAAACACAAAAGGAGACAGACGGGCTGATGAAGAGATAGATCCATTAAGAAACAGACAAATATACAGTTACAGACAGATAAACTGCCAGACAGACACCCACCCACCCACATCAATTAGATAGACAGACAGACTGACTGACTAAATGACAGACAAAGAGATGGTTTCATAAAGAGACAGACAAATATGCAGTTTGACAGATAAACAAAAAGAAAGATAAATTGATAGACATGTCCATGAATTAGGTAAATAAAACAAACAAATAAAATTTTAAAAAACTATAAATAAAAAGATAGACAGCTAAATAGATGAAAAATCAAAAATATGTACAGACTGACAGACAGACAAAGAGATGGTTTCATACAGAGACAGAGTTAGAAAGTTAAACAAAAAAGCAGATAAATTGCCAGACAGACAGACAGACCGACCAACAGAAACATCACTTAGATAGACAGATAAATAAACAGGTACACGGATAGAAATACGGCTAGATAGACACATACAAATAGATGAAAAGACATACAGATATATAGACAGACAGACAGACAGACAGATGCACCTCAAATAGACAGAGAGGGAGACAGATAAGAACAGCCAGACAGACAGTGAGACTGATAAAAAGAGTTTGAGACAGACAGACAGAGGTCACCCCTTCATAGATAGACAGATAGATAGATAGATAGATAGATAGATAGAGGGTCTTGAACTTTTTGTCCACATTTTGTCACGTTACAAATACCAAATGTAAACGCATTTTACTTGGATTTTATATAATAGATCAACACAAAGTGGCACACAAATGTGAAGGGGAAGGTAAATGTTAAATGATTAACAAAATGCCTCACAAATAAATATCTGAAGTGTGGTGTGCATTTGTATTCAGCTCCTCCTGAGACAACACTATGTAGAACCAGCTTCCACTGTAATTACAGCTGCAGGTCTTTTGCGATACGTCTCTACCAGCTTTGCACATCTATAGAGTGAAATTTTTCACACATTCCTCTTCGCAAAATAGCTCAAGCTCAGTCAGATTGGATGGAGAACGTCTGTAAAAAGCGATTTTTAAGTCTTGACACAGACTCTCAATTGGATTTAGGTCTGGACTTTGACTGGGCCGCTGTGGCGCATGAACATGCTTTGATCTGAACCATTCCACTGTAGTGCCGCCACCACCATGTTTCACGATGTTAGTTTTCCACAACAAAGTTTTGTTTGGTCTCATCGGACCAGAGCACTCCTACCACATGTTTACCTGTGTCCACCACATGGCTTGTCACAAACTGCAAACAGGACTGGCTTTCTTCTTGCCACTCTTCCATGAAAGCCAGATTTGTGGGGTGCACAGCTAACAGATTCTCCCACCTGAGCTGTGGATCGCTGCAGCTCCTCCATCCTGTCAGTTCAGATAGACGGCCATGTCTTGGTACGTTCTCGGTTGCTCCATACTCTCAATTTTCAAATAATGGATTGAACAGCGCTCCGTGAGATGTTCAAAGCTTGTGATATATTTTTTTTTATAACCTAACCCTGCTTTAAACTTCTACACAACCTCATCCCTGACCTGTCTGGTGGGTTCCTTTGGCTTCATGTTGATGTTTGTTCGTTAATGTTCTCAAACAAACCTCTGAGGGCTTTACAGAACAGCTGTAATTATACTAAATATAAATTACACAGGTGGACTCCATTTACTAATTAGGAGACTTCTGAGGGCAATTGGTTGCACTACATTTTAGTTAGGGGTGTCAAAGTAAAGAGGGCTTAAGACAAACGAATGCCACACTTTTTAGGGCCCAAGCACTATGACCTCAGTCCCATGTCATCATAGTGTGTGAAGGGCCTTTTTAATTCATCTAAGGATCCCCCCCCCTCCCCCACCAACATCCGGGGCTTTTTGGGGGTCTTATGCTCAAAGAGTCATGAAAATCAGTAGGCAAGTCGGAATCTGCTGTCATTTGGATGCCTGAGAGTCTAACATGAGATTTTACTGAATAGCTCATACACACGAAACTCGGTTCAACTCAATGGGCTCAACTCAACAGGAAGTCAGATTTAGATGATCTCCAACAAACCGGGCCTATGTGATCTCAATACATAAAGGACGCGAAATTGCGAAGGGATTTTTGATATCTCGAATGGGTCAGCCGTGATGATGCCTTAAACTTATGCTGAAAAGTGGTCAAGATCTTTCTATGTGACATCACATTGAGTGACATCATAGTGTCATGCTTTATTCCAGCATCTGGGGGGGGATCTAAAAATAAAATTCACCCTTTTCTAAAATTGTCATAATGGTATTCGTGGGTCCCCTTTAAATGCCCAGTGTGCCAACTGTCTTTCTGTTGCACCATGGTGGCGCTGGCACAGGGTGCTTGGGCCCGCTCATCGTTGCTTGCGACTATACAAAAAATGTTGAAAACCATTTATCATTTTCCTTCCACTTCACAATTAAATTGGTCTATTGATCACATAAAAATCCCAGTAAAATACATTTACGTTTGTGGTTGTAACATGACAGAATGAGGACGAAAAGTTAAAGGGGTATGAATATTTTTTGCAAGACAATGTAGATAGATTATTAGACAGACTCTCATAGCTGTCAGTAATTGGCAGAAAATTACTCAACGCCTCCTGCTGCGTGCCGTGGCAGTGTACTCATTTGTTCAGCTGTGATTACAACAAGACCCGACGCAACAACGTTACAGCAACACACGCAACACTCCTTAGGAAAGGAATCCCGGTTGGCATGATTACCGGGGAAGATCTTGGTCAAAGGCCCGAGCCGCTTAATTTGCCGAGCACACACCTTCTAACAAGAGTAGGCGTCGTGCTGGAAGGTACACGCCGGCCGAGAAGGTCGTTAAACGCTCTCCGTGAGCGTCTCACATCAAACCTGTTTGGACATGTTTGAAAAAACAAACAAACACACAAACAAACAACAAGTGAAAAGAGACTAAGGCGGGAACCTACCGATGGAGCGATCCGCGCCTTTCGATTTGGTGTACGCCAAGAAGGCCGCCAGAAGGAAGATGGAGGACAGCAGCTCGGCTCGGCCCACGACTCCCGTCACCTGGTGGAGGGAAAGAAGCAAACCTGAGATCGATTAGGAAATAATCAGAGGAAGGATGCGTAGGTCTCTCATGAGAAACGGAGCATAAGCACACGAGCCGCGAACTGGTACACGACGTCCCCGTACACGCCTAAAGGCAAATAAATTATTTGCTGTATAAGAGCTTCGCTTACGCATCGACATTGTGCACGTGAACACACCACACATGGGAGAGAGAGAAAGAAAAGAAAAAAAAATATCTACCGGCAATTCAACATTTCTATTAAGTTATAAATGATAATCAAGAGCTGATTACTGCTTTTCTAAAATAACAAGGAAACTTGTTAGTGAAAGTAAGTTTGCACTTTTAGTCCAAATAAGCAGTTTATGTTTTGTTATACTGTTTTTGTAAAAAAATAAATAAATAAATAAAAAATAAATAAATAAAAAATCCTACACTCTCTAGTGTTTTATTCACTTTTATTCATTAAAAATAAAAAATAAAAAAAGTTTTTTAATTGAAAATCTAATTTTGTCCAAAAAAATCTGAGATTCAATTTACAGGACACATCGTCCAGCTCTACGATCAATATTACTATCATTAGTGTCATTTAATTCTATTTAAAAATAAAATGTTTAGGTCACATATAGATGTTCATACAAACAATATAGAGTACTGTGCCAAAGTCTTAGACACCATGCTTTTTTTTTTTTTTTTTTTTGTACAAACAAAATTGTTTTTGACTTTATTATTGAATCAGTGCAAAATCATTACTAATATTGAAACTTCATTATTCCACCAGAATTTTTCTATCTTTTTTCTATTTTTTAAAGTTGCATAAAAATATTTGTACTCCAGAAAAGGAAGCTGCCGGGTTTTGCCCGCCAAAAACAAGCAGGTGTGACAGTTAAAGTCTCTGTGTGTGTGTGTGTGTGTGTGTGGTTCTGCGGGACGCTCAGTAACACTCGGTAGCCAATTTTCTCATAAAAATTATATCCGACACTCGGGGGTCCTCGGAGCATCGTCACAACAAATACAGACTTACTTTCATTAATTACTGTTTATAGGTTATTTTTTAGGTTGTTTCGCGCTACAGTGTTCATTTACTCCACCTGTACTCTCCACTCCATCTTGTTTATGTTCTCTGGAGGAGCGTGGATTAGTAATAGCTCATTTACATAAAACAGTAAAATGGAAAGTTTGGAGGCGGAATGAAAAGTTTTCACTTTTATTTTTAGGTATTTGCCGGGCATTTTATGCTCTCCCTCTCCCTCCCCCCCTCCCCCTCTCCCACAAAATATGGGACATTTATTTTCTTTGAGAAATATTTTTCTTTAAAATTAAGAATGCTTTTTAATAAGGAAACTACTAGAATTAATAATCGCTGAAAATAAAGAATGAAATGAATCAATTAAAAAATGTTATACATTTACACTTTTACAAACGTATACATACAATTTGTGCTGCTTCCGTTCAGTTTGTAATTAGTAAATTGATTTAAAAAACTTTAATCTAAAAATTTTTATTAAAATTATTATTATTACTATTAATGTTGTATAACTCACAATCACAAACCAGATATTTTCATGCACTTAAGGAATTTAAAAAATGAAATAAATAGAAATATTTTTTTTATGTTGTAGACCAGAGTTTGAAAATTATATATTATATATATTATACAATTATACACTTACAATTGAATTTTCGTTCCCATTTCAAAAATTTCTAAACACCATCTAGCAAAACCGGAAGACAAAACCCAAAGACGCTGCAGTGCGTTACTGCCACCACATGGCGCGCTCTGCACCGAACCATAAACAACGGCTCGACAAACACAACACAATGTCGAGCTCTCACACACGCACACAGTCAATGTTCAGTTTTCACATCCAGGCACACGCTGTCCTGAGCGACGTGGCCATGACATCACGATATCCTTATAAATATGGTCCCAAATTTCCCGCCAACTCACATGGTATTTTATTACATCTTTTATAAAATTGGTTAGAAGCTGATCCAACACCGACACACTCTACTCAATCCGTAATGCAATTTTTTTTTAAATTATAATTGCTAGCATTAAAACTTCTACTAATTAAAGCAATTTTTTTAATTACTCAAATTACTTTTTAACCTCTTAAAAACTTTTTCAGAAACTCTGACCTGAAACACTTGCTGTAAAGTTACATTTTGTACTTAATACGCTCTTTAAAACTGCAAATTGTATTTCAATCTTTGTTCACTAGGAATAAAATAGAATTACTAGGAATTTTATTTATGAGCGATTCATGTTTGCAGTTTGTTTAATCTTTTTACATTAATCACGGCTCTACAGCCAATCAGGGGCGTCTGTGAGCTCACGCAAGCGGAAGGAGCGGATAGCGCTGTCCTCCGAGTGTGTTACTCCGCCCCCAACGGTGCGTGAGCGAGCAGTTCGAAAAGACACGGTCGACTGGCGTCACGTGGTTCGGAGGAAACACGTGATAGTCTTCGGCCCTCCGGACTGAGTGGTAGTAGTAGCCTTAATGTGGAGCCCCCTAGTGACGGGGAGGAATTGGACACGACTAAATTAGGGGAAAAATCTGGGGGGAAAAAAGTGTATTTTCTTACATTTATGTGATTGTATTTGAAAAACAAACATTTATTTTCTGTCGTCGTTGCCACTTTTATATAATTGTTTAAAAAATGTTTTAAAAATGCAACATAATTCACTCTTTCTGAAACTAAAACACCATAAAATTAATTAATTATCATCATTATTGATCAATTGGGCGTCCCCCCCCCCGTTTAAGTATTTTTTTTCCCTTTTTTGGAAAAAAGGACCATATATGAATTGCAGTGTTTTTTTTTTTTTATTGTTTATAAAAAATTATATAAAATTATAATTCATTGAAATGCCCAGTTTTTTTCTCCCATTTAGATTCAAGCAATTAAGTTTTTACCTTTTAACATAAAATTTTATTACTTTTTAATTACTTTCCAATTGCTTTATTTTTGATCCCTTATAATTCATCACATTTAAAACAGAAAATATACATTTACCCTGGAAGCAGATTTAATGTTAACATTTTAAATGTTGTGCTGAATGTTTAAAGGTTGCAATTTTTGTTTATTGTGAGAATTGGTTTGAATTTTTCGGTTTTGAAGTTTTAAAGTTTTAAGTTATTTATTTTTTCTTTACACAGTAATTCTTGGCAATGTTTTTAACAACAATTAAAAACAAACTGGAAGAAACTGATCAGACGTTTTGGATTGAATTTTTATAAAAACATAACATGCAGTACTTTACACCAGAGCCAATTTATTAAAATTCCTTCATTAATTATAATTTTATTTTTGTAGGCATTAAATCTATTTAGTTAATAAAAAAGTTTGTTTGTTTAGACATTACCTAAAAATATCTAAACACTTAAAATTACGTAAAACAATACCTAAAATAAACAAAAAAATAATGTATATTTATTTATTTTACTAAATAAGAATTACATTAAAAAAAAAATTATGTAATCTTTTAATGTTTATAATTATGTTGAACTGTTCCGGGTCCTTCCCTTTTCATACATTAACAGTTTTCTTTCTTTTTTTTTTTTTTTAACAAATCGTTTAAAACACTGATTTAAAGCTGCTGATTTAGAGTTCCAGTCTTGTGCAGAATCCTAAACAGGACCGTTTTTGACACATGGGAGGAGGAGGCGCGGTCCGACAGACACAGACAGACAGACAGACCCGGTTATTGACACGACAGAGTCCTGAACAGAGCGCTCCGTTGTCTCGGCTCGTCCTGAAGTCGCAGCTCGAGATTCATTCACGGGGAGAGATTCCAGACAGCTTAGTGTCCGGGGAAAAATGTCCTCTCCTCCTTCAATAAAAGCCTCCTTTGTGCAAACTTTGTGAGGAAACGGATTGACCACGCTGACCAGACGATCGACACGTAATGCAAATCTCACGGGTCATGAAATCGCTCTTAAATCACGACATCACTTCAAGGCCTGGTTGAGAAAAGCTGATGGAATTTTCTAAAAATTAACATTACTAGTCAGCTAGTCACCGCTAATCAGCGAAAGATGCAGGATTTTGCGAATTTCTTGAGATTTTTCACTAAATCCTTCACGTCCTCACGGGTGACACAAGACCACCAGATTCGAATGGATGCCGTGTAATGAGAAACAGAGACCTGGAGCAGCGCATGGCCAAACAGAGGTAGTAACAGGAGCAGTGTCTCTGTTCAACATCATCGTCAGAATTACTCCAGCTGTGTACATGATAAATAAATCCTTGGAATATCGGTCCTAATGATAAACCTTGCTCGTGTTACGGGACGTGAAGTCGCCCAGGACTCTCCAACTCCATCCTGCTTCTGAGTCTCACCACAGGAAGAGGTTTTGTTCCTCCTCTGTGTGAGCTCTCGGAGACTCCGAGCGGTCGATAACCGTGTTCAGATTGGATGCCATGTATCGAGAAAGAAATAAACAGTAGGGATAATGAGAAACAGAGATCTGCGGTGGAGAGAAGTGTATCTGATGAGAAGTGGCAGGAGCAGCGCCTGTACAACGTCAAGGTCGGAGAGACTATGATAAGTGTGTACAGCTGAGAAAAGAGCCAAACTCTGTGGGTTTGCTGTGTTTCGTTTAATTAAACATGAAAAAAAAGGCTGTTTCACAGACCGACTCAATCTACACAACCTTTACTGGGGCTTCAGTCATCATTTTTCAATTAATAAAAGAAAAGAATAATAATAGTAATAAATATAGTTGCAAGCAACGATGAGCGGGGCCAAGCACCCTGCGCCATCGCCACCCGGGTGCACCAGAAAGGCAGTGGGCACACGCTTTTAAAGGCTAACACACCAATACCATTATGGAATCATTTTAGAAAAGGGTGGAATTTATGTTTAGATCTCAGAAAATCCCCAGATGCTGGACAAAAACAAAAAAAAACATCACACTGTCACTCAAAGTCACACAAAAAGTTAACAACTTTTCGACATAAGTTTAAGACATCGTCACAGCTGACCCATTTGAGATATCAAAAATCCCTTCGCAATTTTGCATCCTGAATGTATCGAGTTCACATCGGCCTGGTTTGTTGCCGATCGCATAAATCCCCCAGGAGGAGTACATCAAAATCAACTGGGTGTGTTTTGCAAACGACCCAAAATAACTGACTTCCTGTTGAGTAGAGCGCATGACGCGCAATGCAAATGTTCTTCAGCTTAATGAGTATGGGGAGCGCGATTTGTTTAACAAAACAGAGTTTGCAGTCCAATACAGTGGAAAACAGCTCTGAGACAAAATGGTGTTCAGGATTCTCTTCTTGATTTAAAGGCGCAGAGACGACGGTGTTTGACATGCGAGTTTTATTTCCTTAGGCACAGTTACGCTTTTTGGCCACATGATGGCGTTGGGGGGAAAGGGGACAGGTATGCCTTACATTGTATATTCGCGTCAAAGAACAAATCAGACTTACGAACGTTCAAAACATCTGAACGATCTTTGAAGTTGCCTTAAAGCTCAGTTACGTGGTGAGGAAGTTCAAAAGAAAGCCTATAACCTATAGCACTGCACTATCACAGCAATTCTTGTAGCTTCACTATGTTCACACGGATGATCTGCTTTGCTGCTTGTGGGCGTGGCCTCAAACAGAAAAGGAAACAGATCAGATTAGCAAAGAAAAGTACATGTGATAGCTGTGTACAATCACCAACGACCACCAGCACCATTAATCCCTATTTCCTTTCAAGCTTTCTTCTTCCAATTTTGTTCAATCGTGTTGAAATTTAACGGAAACTTCCTCATGTAAATGAAGACTTTTGGAATTCTCCATTTAGCAGCACAACAGATGGGACAGTGCATCCATACACACACACACACACACACACACACACACACACACACACACAGTACAGCTGTTTTAACCGTTCAGTACCTCAAAGGAAATAAAGCTGAGCTGTCAACACCAGAGTTTCTTTCTTCTGTGTCCCATAAACAAACCCTCGTCCAACATCTTTCCTTTCTGCGCATTCTGGTTAATTTCTCTTCTATAAAATCAGCACATGGAGGAACACGAGGAACACAAGACTCCACATTTGTAAAGGCTCGTTTTTTTAAATAAGTTGATTTGTTGGCCTAATAAACTTTATATCTATATAATAAGTGTATTATTTATAAAAATCCATGTAATAGGAAGTGACAACCTCCAGACTGAAGCGTCATCATGTAAAAATAACGCATGCAGCGGTGGTGTAATGCAGCAAGAGCTGCTTAGTTTGTACTTCTTTGGTGGTCAGACAAATACACTCCCTGTTCGGTAATCGGAGAGAGAATCACAGATGAGAAATGGAAA
>JAQMYG010000002.1:29341410-29360421 GCA_030014215.1 Clariallabes teugelsi | reverse complement strand
GCAACATTTTAATTTATTTCTGATCAAAAGAACGAAATGACTCAAAAAAAGATTCGTTCATTTTGATGAACGAGATTAAAAGAACCGAGTCACTAAAATGATTCGAACTTCCCATCACTAGTGTGTATATGTGTGGTATCGCTCCAACTAAAATACTGCTCAGATAATATATTATATTTTTAATATAAAAAATTCTCTTTATTTTACTCTTCCTCCACCAAACGCACTATGAGCTACTGTTGAGCCACGCCCCTTCTGAGAACTATAGAGGTAAACAACAAGCTGGGGGAGGAGCTTGTCTTATATGATGTCACAACAGGAGATAACTAATCGGCTCATTTAAACCCCCTCCCCATGTTCTTTGTTTATACACACACACACACACACACACCAGAGACCCAGCTACATGACTAAAAAGTGAATTTTGCATAAAAACATGCCCTTTACAGTCAGATAGTGATGTCACTCTCCCTCAATGAGCTCTGGACCAATCACTTTTGAGATCTTTTCATTTTTTTTTCCATTTCATGTGGTGCTGCATCTTTCATTCGTGTATAAGTTTTTTTTTTCTTCAAGAAACAATAATTTATACATTTAGAAAACAACACAATTAGGGTGTTTGAAATCTCATCAAACAGTCGAGACAGGATTCACAAGACGTAATAAATGTGCATGACAACCTTTGTTTAGCCATTAAATCCGATCACTTTACTGGAGACGTCAGGTTTAAATGTGGAGCTTAAACTTAATTTGATTAGATTCTCCCTGTGTGTGTGTGTGTGTGTGTATGTGTGGATTCTCAGTTCTGGCTGGAGGCTTCGCAGCAGGATCCAGCTGAGATCAAGAGGCAGGTGGCCGAGGCGGGCCGTAAGATGACGTTACTGCGAGTGAACGAGAGATCCCTGACGCGCCGCTACACCACCCTGACGGAGCAGGAGCAGCACCTGAGGAAGGAGAACAACAAGCTGAAGGACGACTCGGTGCAGATGGAAGCTGCGGTTACAGAGAGAATCGGCTACCTCCAGAGATTTAAGGTGCAGCTTTTATTCGTGTCTGACCTCAGAACTCTGAGCTCTTTCATTTAAGTTTCATACACTGGAGGACCTGAAACCAGTCTGAGAAAACTTTGTACTGTATGTCTGTCACAATTCGATGAACCTTCGTCAGTACGTACTGTTGCCTGAAGTTAAACCTGAGCCATAAACCAAATCAGTATGTTGATTAGGGACGTTATCAGCAGTTATGTGCCAGATTATGTCACAGGATTTTTGCACTTTTTTTGGGGGGGACGAATATATCACTTTTTCCCAAAAGAAGTACAACATAGTGTAAACAAGGTGTAAGTCAAAAGTTACATTTACATTTAAGTCCACCCTCATTGTATAAAACAATGAATAAATAATAAATAGGCACGTAAATAAAAACAGGGAGAAGAATACCTCACCACTCTGTATCAAAAGCCGAGGAGTTTAAAAAGGTCTTAAGGAAGAGTCGCGGCCGGGCTGATGTACAGGGGCAACTCATTCCACATTTAGGGGCTGATACTGAAAAGGCCCCACTCCGAGATCATGTACTCAACCTTAAGAAAAGAAAAAGAGTTCTGCCGTGCAGAAAGACAGACAGAAAGACAGACAGACAGACAGACAGACAGACATGTACGTGGGCTTGAACCTGAAATATTATTATTATTATCATCACTGATTACATTAAAGATCATCAGATTATATTTAGCTTTAACCTTTTAACTCTTTCTACAAATTCTTTAACCATTAAAGAATGCGTACTTACGTTAGTTACCTGATGAACCCGAGAATCGTTTCTGCAGGAGATGGCGGCGTTTAAAATGGCGGCCCTCCAGAAAGTTCTCGACGACAGCGTCCCGTCTTCAGAGCTGGACAGAGCGAACAAGCAGTACGCCGAGCTCACCATGAAATACAGAGACCTGCTCCAGAAAGACAACCGCCTCGTTCAGAGAACCACCACGCTGGAGCATTTAGAGGTTCTCCTTCATACGTTTTTTTTTTTTCCTTTGGTTTTCCATATTACTGGATGGCGGTGACGAGATGAGATGAGGTACATTTAATGAGTCCTCAGTTTCACACGTTTCTGCTTTGACAGAGTGAGAACGTGTCTCTCCGTGAGCACATCGGTTCCATCAACAAGGAGCTGGAGATCACGAAGGAGAAGCTGCACACGCTAGAGCAGGCCTGGGAACACATGAACACAGCGGGTAAGTAAAATATTAAGGTTCCCAGGCGCTAAATTAAATATCTTTCGATTAATACGAGTGCGTTTCGTTCTGGAGGAGAGAGCGGTACGGATAAAGCGGCGAAAGCTCTAGCGAACTCCGAGATCGTGTCCATCTCTAAGCGCATCACCACCCTGGAGATGAAGGAGCTGAACGAGAGGCAACGAGCCGAGCACGCTCAGAAGATGTACGAGCACATGAGGAGCTCCCTCAAACAAGTGGAGGAGCGGAACGTTGAGCTGGAGGCCAAGTTCACCGAGGTGTGTGTTTCTACATCGTGTGGAACATTCCGGCATTAGCGTCATTCCAGAGGTGATGTAAATCCTGTGCGTGTCTTCAGATGGCAAAGCAGAATCTGGAGGCGCAGCGGATCGAGCGCGAGCTGCGAGACGAGCTGGCCGACAGCGTCAGCAAGGAAGTGAGCGACGCCGACCGACGCCGCGTCGCCGAACTGGAGAAGAGCGAAGCCCAGCTCAGGGTAGAGGCGTCTCAGTAAGTCCCCACACGTTTTTTTTTTTTCCGTCTCTCTTATTAGAAATCCTCCATCGGATGCTGATTAAACGTGACGCGTTCAGGTTGCGCGAGGTTTCAGACGTCGCAAAAATGCAGGTGTTCGCACTGGAAGCCAGGCAGCAGTCTCGGGAAAAGGAGGTGGAGTGTCTCAGGAGGCAGGTGCTCGACTATCAGGTGAGGTCATCGTTTGTTAGTAAAAACAAAAAAAAAAAAAAGGCAGGCGGGGGGTTTGCGTACAAATATTTGTGAAGCGATGTTTGTTTTTAAACAAAAAAAGCATGTCCCTCAGTCTCAGAGTGACGAGAAGGCCCTGATCGCCAAGCTCCATCAACACATCGTGGCTCTGCAGCTGAGCGAGACGGCGGCCATCAGCAGGATGGAGACCCACACCGACCGCCTTCAGCGCCTGGAGGCTCAGAGGCTGCGGGCGGAGCAGCAGCTGGACACCCAGCAGCAGGCGCTCTGGCAGGCGAGGCAGGAGGGGCGACAACGCGCTCGGCACCTCCGGCAGGCCTTACACGCCCTGCGCAGACGGTTCTCCGGAGCGCTGCCCCTCAGCCAGCAGGAGAAGTTCTCCAGCACCATGCTGCAGCTGCAGGAGGACAGGACGAGGGCGCGGGAGGAGGCGCGCCTGGCGCAGGAGGAGCGCAGAGCGGCCGAGGGGAAGGCGCAGGAGCTGGAGCTCCGACTGAAGGGTCTGGAGGAGCTCACGGCCACGCTGAAGGACGTCAAAGGCGCTCAGAAGGTATGGCATGAGAGAGATCTTAATATTTCAGTCTCAGATCTTAGAAGTTCGTCTTCAGATCTGCTGTCCGACCCGTACAGGTGAGCGAGTGGCACAAGAAGCTGGAAGAGGCTCGTCTGCAGGAGCTGAGGAAGAACAGGGAGCTGGTGGCTCAGCGCGAGGAGATCAAGTATCTGAGAAACATGGTGGCCGAGCAGGAGAGCTCCATCGGCAGATTGGAGGAGGAACTGGTGCAGCAGAACAATGTAGACGATGATGTTTTATTCATTATAAGGCGAAGAATATTAATAAAAGCTGTAGTTTGAAAGCTTTTGTGTGTGTGTGTGTGTGTGTGTGTGTGTGTCACAGCTGTTGGAGGAGCAACAGCTCTCGTGGGATCAGAGAGAGGTAGAGTTGGAGCGACAGCTGGACATTTATGAGAAACATCAGAACCAAATCATCGGATCCGCTCAGAAGGTCCCGTCAATACTCGTCCGACATGGAACAGAACACCGACATAAAAATTTTATCCAGCTTTATATTTTTAATGACTTCTTTTATTGTTTTAGTTTAAATCAGTGTTTTTTTTTTCTGGTTTCAGTTTGAAGAAGCCACGGGTTCTCTGCTAGACCCACACCAGCCGTTGGCTCATCAGCTGGACCGTGCTCTGAGCAAAATAAAGGAGCACGTTCGCACCATTCTGGAGACTCAAGCCTCCTGCAGAACTCTGGGGGAGGTAAAGCTTTCTGTCGTTAAAGGAAAAAATGGCAACAAAGAAAGAAATGGTTACATTGAAACAGAAATTTAGTCACAACGTCTGTCGTACGATGATCTTAGAAGTTGATCAAAGTTGCGTTGCGCCCGAACAGAAGCTGAAGGAGAAGGAGGCGGCGCTGTGGCAGACCGAGCAGAACGTCCTGTCGCGCGATCGGGTCATCAACGAGCTCCGCCTCCGTCTCCCGGCCGCCGCCGACAGGGAAAAGCTCCTCGCCGACCTGAGCAGGCAGGACGACACGAGCAGCCAGCACGCGCTGAAGATCGCTCACCAGACCATCAGCAACCTGCAGAGTCTCCTCGACCAGAAAGAGGAGGTCCTCAAGAAGTACCAGAACCTCCTGGCCAGGGCTAGAGAGGTACATAGAGAAAAGTTGTGGTATAAGAGGAATAAAACAGTTCAGGACCGCACATCATCGAGTTACAGTACTTAAATATTTGATAAGAGGTTAGCTTTGCTGTCTCTCACTTTACAGGAACAGGAAGAAGCAGTAAAAAAGCACGAGGAGCAAGTGAGGAACCTGCACCAGCAGCTGGACCTTCACACAGACTCGTCCCTGGACCGCTTCAGACAGACGACCCTGGTGAGGTCACGCCACCTGTCTTGAGGATGCAGTTAAATGTTAAACAGCATGATGGTCAGAGGGGCGGGGTGCACATACTTTTTAACTTTTGTTTAGTTATATATGTCATATACAGCCATAATTTCTCAAATATACAAGGAGAACAAAAAAAAAAGCAAAAGTACAGGCCTTATGTACATGTTATGGTCATGTGACTCGATCCCCCACATCTCGATACAGTGCGTCGGAATTTTGCATACATTATGAAGACAGACGTCTTTCCGTTTCCCTCCTGCAGGAGCTGATGAAGAAACCCAGCCTGAACATCCCGACCACGAAGCAGATGGAGCGTCTGGCTGAAATGGAGCAGATAGTGGCGGAGCAGGACACGTCTCTGTCATCGCTAACGCACAGCCTGAAGGTGCTGAGATCCGAGCTGGAGAAACAGAGACACGTCACAGCTTCTCAGGCCAAAGAGCACGCCGCGCAAACGGCGAAGTGAGTCTGACCGATGCCGTGCCACGCCCGGTGACACGAGAGAACCAGAGAAACGAGTTGTTTTTGTAAATGTGCTGTGTGAATTAAGTGAAAGACCTGAAAGTATCGTCTTCCATTCGAAAGGTGTTGAGCTATTGAACAGTCTAAAGTGTATTATCAAAAGAATACAGGTAGTCCCCGACTTACGAACATTCGAGGTACGAATTTCCGCAGATACGGACGGACAGTGGGAACAAATCACGGAAGTAGTTAACGGATATTGTACAAAAAATAGATACCAGATACCAATATTTACAATTATATACAATATTTTCAGTGTGTAAGTGCATGTATAAAATGTCTAAAGTCAGGTGTATTGTATATATATGTGTGTGTGTGTGTGTGTTATGGGGGGGGGGGTGCGGGAGAAATGATTCGGCCTCATCGGTTTCAGTGAATCAGTCCTGGACCACGATGATAGAAAACGTCTGTACTGTAAAGCTGTCCTAATGGTGAATAATCCTAATTTCGGAAAATCCTCAGCAAATCCTCAGAGTTCACAGAGGAAAACAGCTCTGAGACAAAACAGCGTCCGGGATTCCTCTTAAGATTTAAAGACCCAGAGACAACATTCTGTTACATTTGAATTCATGTTACAAATGAATGTGTGAGATTAATTTTCTTAGGGAACAGAGATTTAGTCAAATGGATTTGTATGATTTGCATTGTTTATTCGTGTCAAAGGCGTATAAGATTCACTTTTTCTGACTTAAGAACAAATCCGACTTACGAACGTGCTCCAGGAACGGACCTTTTTTTTTTTTCAATATTGTAAGCAATATATTGAGAGAAGTTAATTTAGAGTTACCAGCCTCAGAAATCACCAATTAACAAACAGCTCGTTAATTTTAAACAATAACGGCTCATTAATTTTAAACAATGTATGCGATATTGGGGGCGGGGGGGATCTGCTTGGGGTTTTTGCTCTGGAGGACGGCGAGCAGTTAGTCAGCTGTATGTGTCGAGGGTCCAGAAGAAGAAAGAAAGCCAGACGCCTCACTTTAGCTGTTGTAGCATCTGTTGCTAGCACTGCTATCAAATCCTGATGACATCAGCAAGCGCCGGACGCATGCGCAGAGGCAAGAATCACATGAAATCTGACCCCGTTCTCATGACTCAGGTTTTGAGCCCAGACTTGAGTCTCAACCTGATGTCCTGTGAACCTTTCTAGGAAGATTTCTATCAGGATAGAAAATAAATAAATAATTAAACAAACAAATAACACCACACCTACATTTTGCATGTCTGTTCGTCCATGTATTGGTTTAGAAATCTGAAAAAAAAAAAAATGAAAAAAAAAACTTGGTTTACCCTGTATCTGAGTTTATGGGACAATCTGATCCTTTTGATTTATACATAATTCATCACAAATTTCAAACACATTTCCATCATTTTGTTTCTGTAAATGTGCCAATGAATATTGTTAGCAGCGCTGTACAAAAAATACATTTTAATTTAATTGAATTGCAATTTTTCTCTATTGTTGCCCTCTAGTGGATCATCACAGACCAGCTCTTTTTATTTTATTCTTTCAATTCAATTCCTGTCAGATTTTAATTTAGTTTGAAGCCAGGTTCCGCAGTTTTCTGAAGTGTGTGTGTGTGTGTGTGTGTGTGTGTGTGTGTTAAGTCAGTGACAATCTGGGAGAACTGTAGCTGCATACGATTTGGATTTAAGCAGAAGTGACTTTAAAGCGAAGCAGGAATCTGGTGTTGTGTCAGAAACCCCGCTGATTTCCTCCTCTCTGTTTTTTATTTAGGCTGGAGGAAAGGCACGCAGCGCAGATGAAGGCCGTGTCTAAGGAATCCGAGGAGCTGAGATCGCAGCTGTCGCAGATGGAGAAAGAGCTGCAGTACCTCAGCACCGAGCTGGAGGCGCAGAAAGAAGCCAACGTCCGCTCGCCAAGCAACACCATGAAGAACCTGGTTGAGCGTCTGAAGGCCCAGCTGGCCCTCAAAGAGAAGCAGCTCAAGGTGGGTTTCGGAAAAAGCACTCGTAATTGATTCCGTCTCCTGAGAAACAGCAAAGCTGCTGTTGTGTATCCCAACGTGTGTTTGTTCTGATCGCTCTGCAGGCGCTGAGTAAAGCCATGCTCGAGTTTCGGGCACAGATGATGTCACAGGCCGAGCAGCAGGTCATCGCCAACGCGGCCCAGAAAGAGGAGGAGCTCAACGTTCAGCAGATTGTGGACAAGCAAACCAAAGAGCTTAAGGTCAGAGGTCGGATACATGTACACAGAGGTGCAGAGGGGCCCAGATGTATGTTTATTAGCATATAAAAGAGGAAACACTGATTGATTAGTGAACATCAGTGTTTTAATAGGTCCTGTATCAGGAGCAGCGGTTCATAAAAGTGTTTCATTAGGAAGCACAAACCATCATTAATTACTTTCTTTTTTCAACTGATTTATATATTTTGTATAACTAGAGTCAAATCTACATTTTTTTAATATGTTGTTCTGTGTGCATCGTCATCATCAGGCGCGCGTCAAGGATCTGAGCGACGAGCTGCAGAGCTGGAAGGAGAACTTGAAATCATGCAAAGCCCGAGAGAACTCTCTGAAGCAGGAGATGGAGAGCCTGAGGCGTGAGCTCCAGAGGAGCCAGAAGCTCCAGAGCAAACTGCAGATCGAGAAAGACGATCTGGAAGAACAGCTGGACGAGCTGAAGCAGAAGGTGAAGAGACTCAGCAGCGGTCTACAGGTACAGACACACACGGGCCACACTGACGAGATCCAATACTGAGACACGGTGAAATGCACGAGGAGCACCACCAGGGGGCACTGTTGTCAAATACAAATACAGTACCATGAAATCATTTAGATAATCCATGAAAGATATTTACAATATAATGTATAATATTTTTCCGTGGAGGTCCGATATTACATTATGATTCAAGGAGGAATTTCTACACTTCAGCAGTACGAGAGTTAAATTGTTTGATGACATATTAAGTGTCTACATTTTTTAGATTTAAGACATTTTTTTTTTTTAAATAAATATATATAGAAAAATAAACACTGAAAAGAAAAGAAAAAACTCCGTACAAAATTTTAACACCACATCAGCACGTTCCAATCAGCTAATCATCAAAATCATTTGTTTCTTACATAACACAAGCACAAAGAGTGTAGTGGAGACTTTTCTCTAGATATTTTGGCTCCTTGATGATTTTTGGTAAAGTAATGAAGATATATTTTTTGTGAATAAAAATAAGTCCAGTTATTTCCTTTCATAGAAGAATCAAGGCGTCAGGGTGGCCGTGTGTCATCTTGCTATTTTTGTAAAATTAAATTTTATTTATATAGCGCTTTTAACAATAGTCATCGTCACAAAGCTACTTTACAGAATAAAAAAAATATGATAATAAAGTAGAACAGAAAAAAATATAGACTATAACTATCAACTAATCAGTTTATCCCTGGTGAGCAAGCCGGGGGTGACGGTGGCAAGGAAAAACTCCCTGAGATAACAATAGGAAGAAACCTTAAGAGGAACCAGACTCAACAGGGAACCCATCCTCATTTGGTTGAAATCAGATCGTATAACCATAAATCACTCATAAAAGGTGCTTAACTTAATATTAAGTCCATGTTTGTTGTTAAAGACTCAAAAACAAACAATTTATGGGAATTTCGGCCCTAAACTATAAATTAAATGACTGCAGTCACAAGCCGTCACAGAAAAACCTGCCTGCATTAAGGCCATCTTCATTGTCATCAAGTGGAACTGTCCTCAATCACCACACGGAACCCAATCAGAAGATTCCTCCATGCGACAAGCCAGGGATCGCTGGCAACTCAGGAGAGCCATGTGTAGCTTGACCAAGAGAGAGAGAGAGAGAGAGTTAGGTAAGCTATTAGTCACATGATATATAACTTGAATATATGTTTTGTGCAGAGCGCAAGCAGGGTCTCCGGCAGGACTAACTATGACAGCATAACTAAAAGGAAGAGCAAGAAGGAAACACAGACATGAGGAAAGTAAGGCAACCAGTCACTCCACCGTCAACAAACCTGAGTGATCAATGAGAGTGGGGAAGACAGCATCTAAACATACCAGTTCACCATAATACTACGTCCTTGAGCCCCCCAGATCTGCTTGTTTACCTAAGGCAAAACTTTTAGCAAACTGCTTGGCTAAATAAATGTTTTCAGCCTAGACTTAAACGAGGCCTGAAAATTAAGTGGAAGGCTACTCCATAACAGAAAAATCTGCGGTTTTTAATAATACAAGGTACCAACAAGCAGCCTGCATCCTTTAATTAAAGTAGGTGTGACGAATCATAAAACACTAGTAGTTCCGGGTACCAAGGTGCAAGACCATTCAGTGCTTTATAGGTTAATAGTAGTATTTTATGATCAATGTGAAATTACACTGGGAGCCAATATAGAGGTGATGTACTCAAATCTTGTGGTTCTAGTGAGGATTCTCGCTGCAGGACTAACTGAAACAGAACGGCCATCCTTGCATCCATTCCAGATGTGGCCCTAATACCAGTACTTCTGTCAGAAGGAAGTTAATAAGCATCCAGTGTTAATGTCTTTCACACATTACCTCAACTTTATTAAGTTATTTTTTCTTATCTGGCTTTGCTGAGACATATCATTAGCATAATAGCGTAAATTAATACCATGGTTACCAATTTTGTTGCCCAGAGGAAGCAGAGAAAAAAGAAAATGGCAACGGACCTTAAACAGAACCTTGTGGAACACCAAATTTCGGTTGACTACATGTAGAATAGTCACCATTTACATCTACAAATTGATAACAATCAGTCAAATAAGACCTAATCCAGGAAAGGCTGTTCTATTGACATTTTCTAATGTATCATGGAGAATAGTATGATCAGTGGTGTCAAAATCCACACTAAGGTCAAGTAACACAAGCAAGAGACACAACTAAGTTATTTACCACTTTAACCTGCGGTGCGTGTATGTGTTGTAGGCTCAGACTGAAGGTGAAGTTAAAGGGCCTTCAGTAGAGGCTTTACAGAAGAAGATCCGCAGGCTGGAGTCAGAACTGGACAAGAAGAGCATGTCGGTGTCGGAGCCAGTGGAGAAAAAGACAATGGTGAAGGATGACAAGGTGAGCAAGGAGACAAGTTAGCGGTGAAGTGAGTGATTGTGTTTAAAGAATTACATTCATTCAAATCTACTACAACACCATCTAGGAAAGTGTGTGTTACATCACAGTGCGCTTCAGATTTTCAGACTGATCTGATTTATTTATTGAATAATCCTAATTTTGGAAAATCCTCAAAAAAGAGTTCCCAGGCCGATACAGTGGAAAACAGCTCTGAGACAAAATTGTGTCCGGGATTTCCCTCGCGATTTAAAGGCGCAGAGACAACACAGTGAGATTAATTTCCTTAGGCGCGGTTTACAGTTTTTGGCCACATGGTGGCAGTGTGGGGAAAGGGGACAGAGATTCAGTCAAGTGGATTGGTATGCTTTACATCGTGTATTCGTGTCAGAGGCGTATAAGAGTCACTTTGTCGGACATGAGAGCAAATCCAACTTACGAACAAGCTCCCTAAACTGAAGTTGTTCATAAGTCGGGAGTACCTGTAATTGTATTAATGACTTGCTCTCCTGTATCTATACATACAGGAGTTTAAATAAACCTCATTGATTTGGTGACTTTGTTTCTTTTTTCTTTATAAAAGGATTTAAAAATAATGAGTTTTAGTAGGAAATGGTTAGCAAAATGGTTAGCTGTTTAAAAACGATTGAGCTGTTACACTTAAATATGTAATTATGCGTTTTTATTGTTCTTTTATTATTTGTCGTGAATAATTGCATCGAGAGCCGTCTGTCTTCGCAGCCTAATAAAGAAGAACTGGTGAGGTGGGAAGAGGGTAAGAAGTGGCAGGCGAGGATGGAGAAAGTCCGTAATCTTTTAAAAGACAAGGAGAAAGAGACGGAATCTCTTTCCAAACAGCTGACCACCCTGAAGGAGCTCTACGGAAGGTCAGACGCAGCACAGCACAACACCACATGCCACGGCACGGCACGCTTTAACTAAGAGCTCAAGTACCTTTATTCACGTGAGGTTCGATCTCACAACCTGTGCAGGCTGGAACAGGAGAAGCTGGGCCTGCAGAGGAAGCTGAAGAGTCGAGGCGTGACGGCGGATCAGGTGGTGGGCACGCGGGCCACCCTCGAGGCTGACAAAGAGATCGAGGAGCTGAAGAAGAGGAACCGCGAGCTGGAGAAACAGATCGAGATCATTAAGTACGCCCGAATTCTTAAATACTGACTCGGCGTCATCATTGATTATAATACTGTATAGAAAGAATTGTGGATTTTTTTTTTTTTTTTTCCTTTCCAGGCAGCAGCAGGCTTTACCTCGGGACGCTGCGATGGAGGACATGAACATCAGGAACCGCTACCTAGAGGAAAGACTTCACTCTCTGGAAAGCCAGCTTGCAAAAGAGCCCTTGTCCAGGCCATCAGTACGTATCTGTTTATTGTTTCCTGTCCCGAGAAGGCTCACACATCAAGAGCATAATGGCACTTATGAAATAATTACAAGGCTTAATCGATCACTTTAGACTCTTTTTTTTTTATATATGAATAAACAATGTGTTAATAATGAATAATAAAGATGGCATTGAATCCAGACTCCATTTTAAGCAAACTGGATGTGCGTTAGTGTTTCTTTTCTTGCTTAAACTGTCTTTCCCTTCTACCTTATCACCTTTTTCATCTTCCTTCCATTTGCTTACAAGGATAAAGCCATGGTTTCATCTTCTGCCGTGTTCCGTTTATCTCCTAAACCCCATCTCTCTATGACCTTTGAGGTCACAAATGACAATGAAGATGAAAAAACACAGCTTTCCATATCAAGCAAAGACCAAAGATCTTATCAGGATGGAGATCACAAAGATACGATGACTGAAACTGATGCAGAATGTGAAGAAGGTGGATATCAAGCAATGGAAGATCAGGAATTTGATTTAGGAAACAAGCCTGAACAGGAAACGCAGCCCAAGAGTCAAGATACAGTAGAAGTGATACAAGGAATGGACGAGCTCCATGAACTAGGACTGTTTGATGGAACAAAGGTCACCTTGAAAGAACATGAGGAACCAAATGAACAAGAATGTGAGGAGGAGGATCAGCAAAATGAGGGAGCAGACAAAGAACCAGCGTCTCCTAAAGATGAGTCTGAGCTGACTGATCAGGAGAAAAGTAAGGATAGAGAGACATCTAAAGAAGAGAAAGAGAAAGTTCTCCTGAAACTAAGTGCCAAACACCGTGAGCTTGGACAGTTAGCATCACCATCTTCTACAGCAGATAAGAATGAACAGGAGAGACGAGACGAGGTACCCGACCCTAACGAGAAAGATAGCAGGCATCATACAGTACCTCCGTAGTTCTTCCCGCTTGTGCTGGTTTCTCAGTGCTTGGTCCCCCCTCGCTGTAACTCTTACTAAACTCTTTGTTTTGTATGTCTGTACCGAACCTCACTCAGGTAGTGTCACTTGTTCGATGTTGTTTTTCAATTTCGCGCTGCTTAGAAATGTCACTCTCTGCGCAGACGTCCGGCCGGGGCTCGGCAGGGACGCCGACACAGAGGGAGCACGAGCTGCAGAAAGAGAACCTCAAGCTCTCCAGCGAGAACCTGGAGCTGCGCTTTCAGCTGGAGCAGGCTAACAAAGACCTGCCACGACTGAAGGTACGGCCAAGATCCTTCTTTTATCCGGAAAAGTAGATAAAAAAAAAAAAAAGAAATGTTTTATCTATTGAACGATTAACGTGCCGTGACATTTAAACAGGAAGTGAAGTATAATCGTGCTGTACCGTACATTACACTGATGAATACGAGAGAAAGAATTCTGTACTTCTGGAGCTCGGGAAGGTTAAACTCTCTGTAGTGTGATGTTTTCTTTAAGGGGTCACTTTGGCAGTTTTGAAAAATGTGTTTACATGGTGGTGGACATCTTGTTATGTCTTGAAAAAAAAAATCTTGCAAGGGAAGATAAGGTAAGAAGGAATTGATCGACTTAAAATTGAATTTGTGACACCGTTTTATTTCTCCTCAGGCTCAGGTGTCTGACCTGAAAGAAATGTGCGACGCTCTGAAAAAGGAGAAAGCGGAGGTGGAAAAGAAGCTGGGGAATGTCCGTGGGGTAAGACGTGACCGTTTTTGGGGTTTCTGGAGCAGTTCTTGCAAGAACATTATTGTGTCGAGTGCATTTACAAAACCCATCAAGCTCCATGATGATGAAACTGTCTCTCATGAAGACCTTCCCAGGAAATCAAAACCTAAACTGACCTCTGCTGCAGAGGAGACGTTCATTTAGAGTCACCAGCCTCAGAAATCACCAATTAACCTCAAACAGCACCACAGATTAGAGCCGTTATGAAGCTTTACAGAGCAGAAGTAGCAGATATACATCTCAATATCAACTGTTCAAAGGAGATTATTGTGGATTTTGGAAAAACATCTTCAGTATTGTTTTACAGTGTAGAAAGAAATAAACATCAGGAACAAACATGGAGTTAGAAAGTGATCCCAAACTTTTGAGCGGTAGTGTGTATATATTTTTATAGAGATATTAAGTCATATATTATTATACTAATAAAACTATTGATCATATAACAGCAGCAACAAGTTGTAACTTAACAGACTTATAGATCTCCTATTCATAAGACTCATGTTTCAATCAGACAGCGCTGTGTAGACGGTCCCTAACTAAGTCTCATCATTTAGTCAAATGTCTATTAAATAAATATACATTTTACTTTTTAAATCTTCATGTCTTTAATGATTTGGAGCACAACTTAGTTCCCGAGATCACTGACATTACAGCAGTCTTATTCTCCCTGTTTCTCTTTCTCTTCACAGTCAGCGCAGTCCATACGAAGTGGAAAGAGCGTCCCTGAGCTGGAGAAGACCATCACACTGATGAAGAAGGTTGTGGAGCGGGTGCAGCGTGAGAACGAGACTCTGAAAAAGAGCTCGGGGACGGCGATCCAAGAGCAGCTCACCGCTCTACAACACGAACACGAGCAACTCAAGGTTACTAAACTGTACAGCCGGACCAGAACATCGCTCCTGCGCTCATGTGTGTGTGTGTGGTTTCTGAATCACAGTGAACTCTGGTTTTGGTTTTGGTTTTCTCAGGCTGAATACAACAGGACGAAGGAGAGGAATCAGCTGACGTCCAAATTCGAGTCACAGGCTAAAGGAATGGAGAAAATAGTGATGGAGAACGAGCGGCTGCGCAGGGACATCAGAAAGGTGCGAGCCGAGCCGAGACGTGGTTCTCGTCTGTATTTATTATCTAATAAAAGAATAGGAGACATTTTATTCTGACAGGATGAGACAGTTTTATACACAAGAATGTACAGGTAGTCCCCGACTTACGAACATTCGCGTTACGAATTTTATATACAATATATTCAGTGTGTAAGTGAATGTATAAACGGTCTCTCCTGTAAAGCTGTCCTGATGGTAATTAATCCTAATTTCGGAAAATCCTCAAGTTCACAGTCCAATACAGTGGAAAACAGCTCTGAGACAAAATGATGTCCGGGATTCGGTTATTTCCTTAGATGCAGTTCCGGTGTTTGGCCACATGATGGCAGTGTGGGGAAAGGGGACAGAGATTTAGTCAAGTGGATTGTTATGCTTTACATTGTATATTTGTGTAAAAGGCGTAGAAGACTCACTTTTTCGGACTTACGAACGTGCTCCTGGAACAGAGGTTGTTCATAAGTTGAGGACTTACTGTATTATCGTTCTCAGCTTCTGTCTATCTACATAAACTCACCAGTAGCATCAAAGAGTCTCTGCTACTTCCTTCCAAACTCCATAATCTATAAACATAATACTAATAAAAGAGCGAGATTATATGATTTATTTTTTGTTTTATTTGTCATTGTTGCCTCATATTGAGCCACTCGATTAGACCCATCGCTTTAGGGTTCGGTTCTCAACCTGGTCCTGCAGCACCCCATGTCCTGGCCATTATAGTGCTTAATTACAACTTATTTAATTAGCAGATTACGGCTGTTAATTAGCAGATTAGTTAAATCTGGTGTGCTGGGAAAACACTAAAATGTGTTTAAAAAACCTCTCCTGATGGTGTGTGAGCAAGCAGTTTGAAAACCACAGTTCATTTCTCAGAGGAAACACGTGTTAGCCTTCGCCCTCCATGGTTGGTAGTTGTAGCCTTGATGGGGGAGTGGAATAATGACGGGTTCTGTAGGAATCAGCCAAGATAACATGAGGGAGAAAATCTGGATATTCCTGAGAAAAAAAAAATGATTAAAGAAGTGAGGAGAGATTTAAGCCCACATCCTAGCGGTGCAAGGCAACCGTGCTAACCACTAAGCCACCCTGCCACCATTCTTAGCATTTTATGCAGAATTGAAATTAGATTTAATTGAACTCCTCCCACTTGGATAGAGATGAGTGGCGTTTAGCCAGAAGTGTGTTTCAGGCTAGATAAGTGTGTGTAGGTATTAAGATTTTGAAAAACAAAACCTGAACCTTTCTCGTTTTTATCTTATTGATTCCGGCTTTCAGAATTCAGCTACATGTGATGCGTTTTCTCAGACCACCAGACATTTATATGAGGAAGAGTATTAAAGTTTAATTAAACACTCCTCGGTTTTGCTGAATGACTGGAGATTAAACACAGAGTCACATGTTCTGACGCAGGAATCCGAGGCCGCGGAGAAGCTGCGAGTAGAGAAGAGCAGCCTGGAGGTAAGAAATGAAAAGCTGAAGCTGGAGCTTGAAGATACCAACCAGAAGCTCCTGCTGGCTCAATCGAAGGGTCCGCCTATAGACGGCGCCGACAGCAAGGCCTGGAAATCCAAAGTTGTGGCGAGGTACAGAACAAGCTACTTGTACAGTATCATCCACAAATACATCAAGAACAATGTTATTTATGTTGTTCAGTTGAAATCTTTTTCTGCAGGTTGTTTGAAAATAAAATGAAAGCACTCGAGAACGAACTCTCCAAGAAGAACACGAGTCTCTCAGAGCTCAAAGTGCAGCTGGCAGAATCCCACGAGAGAGAGCAGACATCACGGCAAACCGTCACACAGCTGAAGGAACAAGTGGGTTCACATAAACGGTACCGCACACTCGGGTTCGGTCTCTTCGTGCTCAGACTGATTTGTCATTATTGTGTAGGTGGAGCTTCTGAAGAATCTCCCCAGTGATGATCTCGCTAAGGAGTTTAAGTCAGTAAGGTATCTACATCATATTTATTAACTTGGCTTTAAACTCACAACCTTCTCTAGATATGAGGGAACGGTAAAATTAATATAGATGTCTGTAAAAACACGTTGAAGTTGCTAGGTCTGACATTCATTATTCAAGGTTGGCGAACCACCAGCTGGAGAAGGAGAAGCTTCGTCTGATTGAGAGGATTCAGAAATATGAAGAGCAGTTCGGATCCCATATGGACGGACCAGGTAAGATCAGGACCAGGGATCAGAAAAATATTAATAAACCAGCACTTTTAATTAAAAAAAAGTCTTTACATCACCAGATGCTGTCTCTGACCCTCTAACGATTTTAACTGACTGCTCACAGTCAGCGATGAAAGTAGTTTTAAATCATTATCGCTAAATGTGAGGAGAACAAACCATGGAGGTGGTGGACAGTCCTGTAGATCTCAATTTTATTTTTTTTTTTGTCAAGAATAGCTTCAGCTAACTAGTTCCCTGTTCCAGGGTCGAATCCCAAATAGTGTTAAAAGGAAATCTATTGCACTATGTAGAGTGTACAAGCCCTTTTTCCATACACCAAGTAGTGGCCTTGATCAGGGGTTAGAGAGGGACTATTTTTTAATTTAGTCTTGTGTTAGACGCTATTTAGCTTTGTAGCTCACGTTAGCCGTGAACAGAACGACACGGATGTTCAGAAGCGATTACTGCAGAGACAACATGTTTAAGACGACATGACGTTATCAGGTGTGTGTTTCTTACTGAAAGTGCTTCTGTGTCTGGTGGTGAATGTGGGTTTTGTCAGGCAGCTGCTCTCTCCTCAGTACTGCGGACCGTACAGACCTACTCTCATGGGGCTGTGTGATACAACCGAATAAAATCCACATTTTCAGTTAAATACAAAGGGACCCAAAAAAATTTATACATGTTGCATACATGATACATACCTGTTTCTAACATCCCTGTGTGATCTCTCTCTCTAGGATACACAGAACTCCAGGCGCAAATCGAGGCATCAAGTGCTGAGAAGAGCCAGCTGCAGGTACATCCACTGTTTAAAATATCTCCAGAGGTGTCCAAGTTATTTTGGGCGATTTATCTAAAAGATTCCTCGTTATTTTTTGGTTTATTTATTTTTAAAGAATTAAATTTTGGGCTTTGTCAATAGCTGAGATCACGGCCCTGATTTTATCGCTCCAATTCCTGTAACGATACGCTTTTTCTAATCATAAGGACGAGATCAGAAGGATGACCAAAGAGCTGTCCAACTTCGACCCGACGTTCTTCGAGGAGCTCGAAGATCTCAAGTTCAATTATAACGTAGAGGTGAAGAAGAACATCATCCTGGAAGAGCAGCTGAAAAAACTGTCCGAGCGCTTCGGCGTAGAAGTGGACATCCCGACTGACCGGTCGCTGAGTTAACACACACACACACATTCAAGAGCTGGTGATGTAAAGGTTTCCATGAGCTCTGGTAAAACTGAACCGAAATACGAGTTCCATCAGACGCTGCTCAATTAATAAATTTTTAAGGGAGAACTTGGTCCCGGTTTGACTTGAACACACCTTGTACAGCATGTAGACACACGTTCAAGTCAAACCAAGACTATTTGTTTGCTAGTTTTTCTTGTAGCAGTGTATATATACAGTATAGTGTACAAAGTATATTTATGAACAGTGTATAGTAAATGTTTTGACATCACTACCTCAATAGTGATCTTTTAAGAAAGAAAAAAAGTGACAAAAATATTTGTTCAAACCGTTAAACGTTTATTATGACAGCGTTGTGTATGGTGCGTACACTTTTGTCTAAATAAATCACATTTACATCAATTACCTCTCATAAAATCGAGAGCGAGTCCGTCCATCATTTGAGTCTCATCATCAGGACGGTGATTAAGCGCTACAGTACAGACACGAGTGGAGGTTTCATAGAGACAGTACTCAGACGAATGTTGTTGTTAAGCAGATGAAGAGGAATGTAGTGTAGTTGATCACGCTTCGAGACGGATGTCTTTAGCGGAGCTGAAACGGCGTCCGGTGAGGACGGACAGAGCGGCGAACAGGTTCCTCCGCGAGTCGGGTGAAGCGTCGGGATCTAACGCGAGCCGGTCCACGCGAACCACCACGGGCCGGGAGTTTAAGAAGGTGTCGCCGGCGGGCCACTTCAGGCCCAAGTGATGTCGATGAACCTGCAACGAGAAGTAACAGGTCAGGAGCGACTGTGTTCCATCATCCACGTGTATGAAGTGTAGGAACAAACAGAGAGCTGATTGTACAAGTACTGTGGGAAAGTAATTGTTTTTGGGTTTTTTTTCCATATTTGTCACACTTTAATATTTAAATTTGTTTGATTTCAGTAATACAATGTAAATAGTAAATATAGTGAAACCTCGGATTACGAGTAACGCGGTTTACGAGTGTTCCGCAAGACGAGCAAAGATTTTTAATAAATTTT
>JAQMYG010000002.1:29291247-29304857 GCA_030014215.1 Clariallabes teugelsi | reverse complement strand
GACTGAGTGGTAGTAGTAGACTTAATGTGGGAGCCCCCTAGTGACGGGGAGGAATTGGACACGACTAAATTAGGGAGAAAATCGGGGAAAAACTGCTCTAAACAGACGGGACATTCACACGCTCTAGTGACACTGAAGTCTCAGTGAAGATTTAACTGTTCATAGACGAGACTGAATTCTTGTAACCAATCATTGTGAGGAAGGCTAGTTTTGTCAGAAAAAAATAGGAATTACAACAAACCTCACCTATTGACAAAGAAATTGACAATTTATGAAGAAATAAATGAGGAACAGTTCTAAAAAAATTTACTAGAAATTTACACTTGTCTAGAAATAAGCATAATGAGATAATAACTAGTTTGTTGTAATCATATATTAAGAAGATTCTGATAAATTCAACCACAGTCGAGATCGTTCCACTGGCTAATGTTACTTTCTGCAGTGTAGAAGAACGAAAACACTTCACGATACAAACTTTTGTGAAATTTCACAAAGCGCCAAGTTCCACTTGTTATCTTATCACTTTTAGTAGTGTACATATTTTTGTGTTTGTCCTTTTAGAGCTTCCATACAATCACAAAAATTATTCTAAACAAAAAACAAAAAACCACCACCACCAGGAGATCCTTCATAACATCAGAACCTGCGAAGTCGAGAGGAAACGCGAGCGCTCAGATGCGACTGAACCGCGGAACCTTCTGTACCGAATCTCGAATACTGCAGTTGAATTTAAAACCTAATCAATAATCTCTAAATGCAGCTCGTCTGTGATATATAAACCCCGTATAAGGGAAGGTTTTTCTGAAGCGCGGTGCTCTCACCAGGATGGCTCTGAACACGGTGGAGCTGATGCCCTCGGCCACCTCGTACTCGCCCTTCTCGTTGGGCCGGGTGAAGTTGTACTCCCTGCCGGCTCCGAACATCCTAAAACACACACAGAGGGTACACACAGTGCAACTCAGTTCTGTTTAAAATACACCGTTAATGCTGACCGGCTCGGCTCGGCTCAGCAGATCCACAAAATGAACACACAATATTAGTGTTAACTATAAACTGTTAATAAGTGTTTATATTAATGTTTAATGTGATGGAACTCCAACAAAACAAATGTGCTCGCGTTCTTCCTTACGTTACAACCGTTCCCTCACCTCGTTATACAATGAGATGGAACGTTTTCAGACCCTTTAAAGCTTTCGACATTTTTTCATGCCTTACACTCAACTTAACATGTTTTTTTTCTCCCCTGTCAATCTACACACAATCCCTTACCCTTACAAGTAAAAAACAGATGTTGAGTGTTGTGTATTGTAATATATTACAAATAAAGACATATCCTATTTCCCAGTGATGGGTTCTTAGTACTTGATTAAAGCACCCTTGGCGGCAGTGACGGCCTCGAGTCACTTTCTTGCGAATGATGCCGCTACAAACTTTCGGAAGATTCTTCTGTTACCCTCGGGAGAATCATTCAGGTTTAACCAGGATGAACGTGCAGGGTCAGTGCACAGAGGTGTTCGGGTTCTATTAGGTCCGGGGTCCAGACTCAGGCCGGGCCGCTCCAGGACTTATACAGAGTTGTTCTGAAGCCACTCCTGCGTTTTCCTGGCGTTATGCTTCAGCTCGTTGTCTTATTGAACTGTAAACCTTCATCCCAGCCTGAGAGCCTGAGCACTCTGGAAAAGGTTTTCACTCAGGATAGCTCTTTATTTTTATCTGCATCAATTTTCCCACTATACTCGCAGTCACAGTCCCGGAAACAGCATGATGCTGCCACCACCGTGTCTGACTGTTGGGAGGGATTTAATAAGGTGCTGTGCAGTGCCTGATTTCCTGATTCCAAATACAATCGACTTCGATACCAAAATCGTTTTCTTTGGTATCAGTACTGTAGGGTAAATACAGTAACACCACAGAGGCCTGATTGATGGAGAGCCGCAGTAATGGTTGTCCTTCTGTAAGTCACTCCCGGGTACTCAGGATCTCATTTATACTGACCCTTATGTTCCTGCTTCTCTCTTCATCCTCGATTACTCAGTTTGGTTGGGAGACCAGATCTGTGTAGACTGTTGGTTGTTCCACATCTCCTCCGTCTGAGAACGATGGATGCTACCGGTTACTGCTCTTGGGTATCCTTCCCCAGATCTGATACAGATGATTCTCTCGACCTCATGGATTTGTTTTCGCTCCGACACACTAAACACCATCTTCTGTGAGACCTCATTTAGACAGGTACGTGTCTTTCCTAATTACATCCGATAAAGTCGATTAGTCACAGCTGGACTCAAATTGTCAAATTGTAGAAGCATCTCAAGGACCACGGATAAGAGTAAGATGCACAAGATACACCAGAAAGGGTCTGAATACTTTAGTACATGGGATAATTCTGTCTTTATTTTTGAATTAATTAATAACAAACGAGAGGTCGGAAACCCAAACGAGTGAGGATTTTTCTTGCCAAATTCCATAAAATAAGAATCGCAATCCGGATCCAAACAGCAACTACTGTAGGTTTGGTAAAATCTCAAATATATGGTTCCCTAGTATCCTCTGCACTCTACATGCCAAAATCATAAAACATTACTCTTACTTATTAACATAATCATTCAGGAAACTTCTGTTTAATAGAAAAACTGAAACTCGAACTGATTCAACACCGACCTGCCGAGCATGGTGTTGGGCTGAGCGGTGAAGACCGTGGGGTCGACGACGAAGCGCGTGTTGTCCACGATGAGCGTCACCCTCTCGGCCGTCCTCACGCTCCGAGAGCCCTCCTTCGCGTTCTCGTGCACGTAGATCATGTCGGAGCTGTGAGGTTTCCCGTGGAGATCCGCGCAGAAGGGGCTGGAGACTTTCTGAGGCCTGGGACTCGCCGACCTTGACCAAGACCCCGCCTCTCTCTCTCGATCTGGCACGGCATGATGAGATACGTTAGAGTGTACAGTATATACACAGAAAGGTGTGTAAGACAAGTGGATGAAGTGGAAACAGCACGTATATCGTGATATATGGAGAGATTTATATTATTGGCCTGAATATGTTATCGTTTCTATTAACAACTTTGTGTAATATTTAATTTCAGGACATGCTGTAACTGCAGTACAGCCGTACCTCGACATACGAATGAATTTTCACCTTATAAAGCGATATTTTGCAAGAAATTTACCTCAGCATATGTAGTATTTTCGGCATAAGAGCAAACGAACGCTCTTTAGCAAGAAGGAAAAAAATCCACTTTCAGTTTCGGTGATGGGGGGGAATCATACATTAAGGTTAAGTGAGGTTTAATGTCTATTTATTTCAATTCTACCTCATTTACATGTTTTTTTCTAAATGCTTTAATTGTTTTACATCCAAAAAATATGATTATAGCATTGAAAATTGGTAATATTGGTAATATTTTCGGGTGGCTGGAACAAATGATCTGCACTTACATTATTTCCTATTGGAAAATGCGTTTCACTGTACGACATTTCACCTTAAGAACTCGCCTCAGGAACAGAACGCATTAATTCCGTATGCCGAGGTACCACTGTATCAATAATTTCCTTATTTATTAATAATAATTTGCTATAAGATGGTCTGTATTACCAAAAGGTATACTGTATATAAAAGTTATTAAAAAAATTGTACAAGAATATCCACCCAAGCATCCACCTGGGATAAAAATCTGCTGATCCTGAGGAGCCACTGCTTTGGTTTTAGACTCGAGATTAAAACACTCGTGATTAACAGAGGTGTGGTGCGGTGTTGTTTCTCACCGCTGAGCTGCTGACGTGTGGGTGAGGTGACGTTCCTGATGCAGGGCGTGAGCTGGCCCTCGACCCGTTCGTGAGACGAGTCCCTGGAGCGATCTCCGGAGCGACGCCTCTCCCTGCAGTGCTCGGCCCCGTGCAAACTCATCCTCGCCACGCCGCTGAGCAGCTGAGAACCGCGCAGCCGACTGCCGCTGCTGGGGTGAAACACGCGAGAACGTGAGACACGTGCACCGAATGTTCACTTGTTTTTAAGTCTTTGACATTTTAAACACTACGACCAGGCTGTCTCTGCTCAGTTCTTGATTCTGATTGGTCAGAGAGTTGCAGCTTGTACACATCCTCTCGGGATAATAATAAACAGATGTGAAACGTTGTTACCTGAAGGAAATGTTAACAATACATGCAAATATTGGGTTTGATAAGGTTTTCAGAAATTTACATTTTTTATTTAATGCTTATGTAAGGAGTCTCCAGTGTCAGTTAGAGTAACGTTCAGGGCAAACACATATAAATTAAGCGTCCTCAGTGATCCAAAGTGTTTTATTCCTTGCATATTAACTTAAAACCGTGTTAATTCCTTAAAACAAAATCTAAACCAACTTAAAAAAAAAAAAAAAAGCTCTTCAGCTGTGCTTTTAAAGCGCCATTCTTTTACTTAGAACTTTAAAACTAAATTTGGATTTACTTGTTTTGGATTGACACAATTGGATTAATCAAAAGTGTCGACAGAATGAAACAAGTTCCTCAAAGGAGTAGAAGAATTACAGTCGAATAAAATATTTTTGAAGAACATAAAGGGTTTAACTTTGTCTGCTTGCACAGTAAAACCGCGACTTCCTTGTTTCTCTTCAAATATCTTCTCTCTCAAATACCTCAATCTGAGTTTTTTCAGGATCCAGGGAGGGGACACAGACCCCCAAAATGATCCCTGTAGCCTTAGTGAAAGTGAAGCTTTTGGCAAGGATGACAAACCATGCCCTTAAAAAAGTCGTTCTAACACAAATAATGATGCTGTAAAGTAAGAAAAGTGGCACAAAAAAATAATAAAAAAAGGCCAAGAGCAAACCAGATCTTTCGATAGGAGAGAATTTGCTCCTGAAAGCAACCACACCTTGTTCGCAGAGCACGTATCCTTTTAATAAAATGTCTCTCCATCTTCAGGGATTGCATTACCCGATATGATGACGCTGAAGAAAAGCCTCAGGGCGCGCAAGAGAGAGAGAGAGAGAGAGAGAGAGAATGAGACGAATCATGCTGGTGTTGTGGTTTGAGCTTCATGATCCTCACACAGAGTGATGATACGCAATACGTTCTGCCCTGGACGTACAGGCCTGCCGCAAACCCAGTGGAGCGTTTACATTCTCCCCCTCAGGGTTAAATAAGTGATGAATCAGCTGAAAATAGTGCTTGTGTTAGTTGGAAGTCTTTGTAAGCTCTGTAAAGATGGATAGCTTCCTCTCAGGCCGAACGCTACCCAACCTCACAGGGAGCCAACGGCTAGAAATTTAAAGCAAGACACACAAACTAGCAACTACGAATTTGGTGTCGGGGCAAGACAGCACACGTACACACAATGGACACGGTAACAGAGAGAGAGAGAGAGAGAGAGAGAGAGAGCACACACCTTACAAAGTAACATATGACTGAATCTAGCCAAGATTATCAATAATATCAATAATTCTAAATTATTTTACAACAAATCAAACATAAAATGATTAATCTATTAATTTGATTCTGGTACAACGTTACAAAAATATCTATACTAAAATTTCTTGTTCAATTGCTAAAGAACTTTGCTTATTTTAGGAAAGAAATCCTAAAACTAGCAAAATTATCTGAAACTTAATATTTATTCCTAATAAAATATTGACTAATATTTTAGTAAAATTTTATTAGGAAAAAAAGGTTAATAATCTTATATTTGTTTTTGTTTGTTTTAAACTTATTCTAACAAAGTATAGACAAATTTAACTACATTACAACTTGTTATATAAGACAATGTTTTGTTTTTTATTTGTTTTGCAGTGCAGGTGAACCCGGATGATGTCGTTTCTTTTAGAGGTCAGGAATCTGTCTTTAGGTTATTAAAAGACGATAATCAAAATAAAATTCATCATAAGTGAAGCTACATCGAATCGTAGCGGATTTATCGGTCCAGTCGAACATTGAATCAAATTATTTACAATATCAGATTCATCAGTATCAGTTCATCCAATATTAAATTGTTACTGTAAGAACTTTTTTTTTGGTACTAGATTCAGTAGCGTGATCCAAGTATCGGATTGTTCCCGTAAGAAGTGGAATAATAGCCACCGTATCAGATTCACCGGCATCGTCAGGCATCAAACTTTTCCTGAAGGATTGGTTTCAGTGTTCATGTCTAGAGTTCTGCAAGTTAATCGATCTTTTTTTGAAGGTCAGTTTTTAAACAGAAATGATTCACACTTTTTAAAATTATTTAGACAAACTTACAACCATTAAATGATCTAAAATTGATGAATTTCTTGAAACAGCTTTTGCAAAACGTTCTCGTTTTCTTCTTTTCTTTTTTTCTACTTCTTTATAAAGAAACAATACTGCCACCTACTGGACTGGGACTAAAGTGTGGCACAGAAGGTTGTCAGTATTAAAATTATTATCGCTTCATATGCGACATGACATTTAAACAATCAGTAGTTTCATAGTTTTTAATATTTTAAAGACGTTAAAGAAATATGGCTGCTCGAGACAAATCTAACACTAAACTTCAGTGCTGATGGACTGAATCGAATTAAAAAATACAAAGCCAGAAAAAAAGGCAAATGGAATCGACATGAGTCACAGCGCTAATTTTTCTTTCTTTTTTTTTTTTTTTTTTTTTAAAATATCCAGTCATTGGATTTCAGATTAATTAGTAATGTTGATTATTGACTTGTTGCCTGAGGTCTTTAAAATTTATTGTATCGTATCTGATTTGGTTCATTGCCTTCATTTTATTATCAGAAGAAGAAATATTGTAGTAATAATAAAAATAAAAATTTGTTCACCTAGAAAACAAAATTTCATCATAAATAAAGTGCGAGATGTTTCATGAAATATCGACTCGAGTCCTAAACCAAAGTTATTTCCTCAACCCATGACTTGATAACTCCTCATCCACAGCATCGTGTTTCTTAGCTAGCAAGACAACAAAATACAGAAAACTAGGAATAACAAAAACTATTAATTTTTGGATTGCTCTGAACAAAATCGATCCCTCTGTTCCGGCTCGAGGGTTCCACACCCTGCACTTTAGTTTGAGTCTGAAATATAAGAACGGTTAATAAATGTTCTGTACGTATATTGTAGCCTGCACTGAGTCTTCACTTAGAACAATAAAATCAATAGAGTGCATTTAACCAGAAATATCCATTTGTTTATTTATTTTTAATGTTTTAAACATTCTCATACTGTGAGGAATTTTAGGAAACATTTTGATTTTCCTGCTGTTTGGTTTCACCTTGCTCAAAAACCTGGCTATAAAAGGTCAAATCATGTGATTAATCCTGGACGGGAATTAAGATGTGGTTTAAAAGTAAAGCCTAAATATTTTTTGTTTAATTTTTATGCAAGTTCTATGCTGTATGATGTTTTGAATTTGTGAATCTACTTCTAATAATAATAAAAATAATAATTTTGAAAGTGAACTGAAACAGGAATTTCGACACACAAAATGTTTTGTCAGTAAGACACGGCGCATTAAAAATGTCATATGATCAAGAACGCAGAATAATAATTTTATGTTTAGTGATCTGAAGGAGAGTTATCGTATATCTTTAATTACACAGAAGTTCCCAAATTGCCCGTAGTGAATGAGTGCGTGTGTGTGTATTTGCCCTGTGATGGATTGGCACCCTGTACCCTGCCTCATGCCCTAAGCCTCCTGTGATAGGCTCCAGGTCTCCGCGACCCTGAATGCAGGATAAAGCGGTATAGACGATGAGTGAGTGAGTGAGTGAGACTCACGGGACTCTCGGGACACCTGACCGACCCAGACTAGCTGTCTGATAAATATATGAAGGTGCTTTAGTTCGGACGCTTCGTGCTCCCTCTATTGTTCCTCTTTCCACAAGGTGTCACACAGACACACACAGACACACACTAACAGCATCAGGTATCCTCCAGTGAAAGGTGCTCTGTGTGTGTGTGTGAGAGAAAGAGACTTAAAAAAAAAAAAAAAAAACAAAACCATATCTGACATTAAATAATACATGCCTTTAAAGCCAGGTAATGGGGTGCCATTATTTATGTCACAACCCCTTCTTCTATCTTTGTGTGTCCGATAGAAAGAGAAAGAGAGAGCGCGAGCGCGAAAGCGAGAATGAGAGAGAGAGAGTGCGCGAGAGGTGTACAATAGCAACACAGCTCCTTTGTTCTCCTTACCGGCGCGGCGTCTCGCGCGGCTCTGTGAAGACAAAGCAGCGCGGCAGGATGTGAGTGATGTGCGGGACGACGTGCAGGATGCACGCGCAGAGCAGCGCGTGTGCACCTTCACCGCACGCAGGCTTTCGGCACGACTCCGCATCCTCGGGCATTCCTGTCCGACTCCAACTCCAGCATCGTTCCCGACCGAGCGAGGTTTTTCTTTCTCTGTGTGTGTTTGCTCCTATCTTTGTTTTCTTTTGTTTAGGTTGTGTGGCTGCTGCGTCGGGGGCGAGTCATTCACCGGAGGACGACAAGAACAAGGAGAAAGAGAAGGGGGGAGAGAGAGAGAGAGAGAGAGAGAGGGAGGGAGAGGGAGAGCGCGTGCGAGGCATGAATGGCTGCTCGGTGCCTTGCTGACGTAGCACGAGCGTTCTTTAAATAAAAAAAAAAGAAGAAGAAGAAAGGAAAAGACAGACAACACGTGCCACCGGAGAGTACGGTGACGGCTGATTCACTCGGCAGATGGATCGGAGCTTTTCTTACTGAATCGACTCGATTTTTTGATACGAGAATAAATTTGATGTGTCAGGACGTCATCACATCACAATTAGAGCCTGAATAAAAAATTTTAAAAAATACTTAAGCTATTTTGTTTTTAGTATTATTCTAAATTATTTTGTGTCCTCATAAGACACTCACGTGCCCCGCCCACTATGACAACTCAGCCATTTTAAACTTAAACCGGACTTCTAAAAATAAAATGTTAACGTTAGTCCGACTGAAATCGTACTAAACCAAACTTCTCACAGTTGGACTAATACACCCATATAAGGCGCGGTTGCGAGTCCAACCACTTCTCCGCGTATAATCTGGACAAACCCTTGGTCATCGCCATGTTGGCAGGAGTCGACTCCGCCTAAACATCGCTAATCCATAAAAGGGCAAATGGGTGGGAATGAGGCTGTTGTTTAGAACCCGACTGCGTAACCCGGGTACCTCCCACATCGTGCGTTTGATCGACCTTCTGTAAACGTTTATTTCTGTTGTAAACGCTGAGAATTTTAACACGGGGCACTACAGGGATCGACTCTCCAGCACCCAGTGGACATTAAGGGAACTGAACGGTTTGGCACTTCCACGTTGGTTTAATTGTTTTTTTGTTTTGTTTTTTAAACCGGTTTAGACAGAAAAACAGACCCGGTCCCCACAATGTGCTTTGTTCTGGAAGTTGAACCAAACGCATAACAGCGGAAAGAAGTCGCTAACTACGCGGTGATGTGGTCTGCCTTCTGATAAGACCATAACCGCGAGGGATAGCGTGTATGTCATTTGAACAAAAAGTAAAGCGTACAGCACTGTAAAGTTGCCCGTGTTTTCACCACATGATGTTCTACCAGGTTGCCGCTAGCTATCTTTTGTTGGTCACCGGGGAATACCATACCAACAGTTCAAAGGGGGCATAGCGCCACCTATCGTAGCGGTGTTGGACATATTTTTAGCAATAAATGCGCTTGTACAGTAGTCCGATTAAATGGCCAAGTAAAATGTACTTGATATAGTCCTTTCTGAATAAAGAACTTTAACGACGACATGTCTGGATTGTCTGTACAAGCTCACAGCGGTCGGTGTTACTATCACCAACAAAGACAATTCTAACAAATGTACATCTTTTCTTTATTCTACACCTGACCTTTGAACCGTGTGCATGGGAACGGATGCCACCTGATGAGGTCACTGATGGATGAAACTAAGGGAGGATTAATCTCTGGATGACCGTTCTGTTCGAGTGTGTGGAGAAATGTAAGAATAACGAGTGGGCAGCGTGACAGACAAGTGATGAAACATTAGGGCTTATTGTAGTCGGCGAGACAAGACAGCGCAGACACACACACACACACACACACACACACACACACACACACACACACACGGCTGGTAGGCAACAGCAGGTAAAAATAGCCTGGCTAAAAATAGCTCCATTCTTAATTTCGAGAGTATAAATGAAAACAGTTTTGCTGTGAATTTCATGTTTCTTCTTTCAGCTTTTATGTTGTATATCGAGTTAGGAAGCATAAACAAGACAGAATTCAAATCCTACTCGCTCAATTTATTAAAACATCTGAAATGTCCTTAAGCCCTTGGGCTGCAACCGTTTATTGAACACATTAGCATTCAATCATTAATTAATCCTTAATAATTAGTAGCGACAAGCAGGCAAATTTTTAACTTCAATCTTACTTTTATTTAAACTGTTCTAGTGGCACAGTCACAACTAATTATTATTACTAATGTGTGAGACAAAATAATAACCAATAATGATAATAAACGATATAATAATAATAAATTATGATAAATCATAATCAATAAAACACTGCTCTTGTCTCTGTCAAGAATACAACGTCTAGAAGTACGAGTGCACCCTCTTGTGGTGTACACTACCAGTAAAAAGTGGGGACACGGCTTCTAAGCCGATGGTTTTTTACTTAACGATAGAGAACACATCCAAATTATGAAATAACAGTTAGCTCCTAGCGAGTGATCTGATTGGATAAGAGGCGTTCCATAACTGGCGACATAAAACTACCGTATATGCAACTGTCAGTTGCAGCGTGGGTAAAAGTAGGTCTGTTCGGTCTGCAGTACTGAGGAGAGAGCAGCTGCCTGCCAAAACCCACATTCAAACACAGTCACAGAAGAACTTTCAGCAAGAAAACATCTGAACATACGATCAACCCCTGAAATTGGCGGGAGGAAAAATCCGCGAATGACAGAGGCTGTGAACTCTGAACCTCGACTTCGTGGGGGGTCGAATGTTTTCAATAACTGCTTCTAAATCGTTCAGAATTAATTTACACAAATCTAACTAGCTTCTAACACCGAGCTAAATCCCAAATCCCTCTCGAACCCTTGATTAAAGACGCTACAAGGGATTGTTCACCCTACATAGTGCACTAGCTTTCCATTTAACCCTATTCAGGATTCAATCCCAGAAACTGGAAGTTAACGGAGCTGATATTCTAAGGCCGAATAAGTGGAAATATACGAGATTTACAGGATGTTCATCACATCCATGGTTTATTCTCCTCACCTTTTGACTACATACAGTAGAACCGATAAGAATTAATTTTTCTTTCTTTCTTTCTTTAACGCCATGCCAGCTTCTATTGCTATATTCATGGCGAGAGTCAGTTTTTGTTATTCAATATTAAAACTAGACAAAATGTTTAAAATGTTTTTTTGTTTTTTTTTAGAACTTTAAAACTATATTTGGATTTACTTTTTTTGTTAACAGAATAATAAAAAAAAAAAGTTCCTTAAAGGAGTAAAAGAGTTAAAATATCAAATTAAATATGTTTGATTGACACCTGGGTTCTGCATGATAAACATCGTGGGGGATTTTCTCTAGACAGTAAAAGTGTGTGTAGTTATTTTTATGTCCTATCCTGCATTCGATAAGTATTTAAAATCCTTTCACCCCTGTTAATTACGCTAACTGTTGGTTGCTGTTTGATGGTTAGTTCTTCCAGTCATAGAAAGATTTGTTGGTTAAATAAATAAACAAATCATAATCTATTGATAATCAATGGTGTCTGTGGAATGGAATAGTGTTGTGTAAAATTAAGCAGTATCTCACTAGAGGGAGTGCCGTTGTGCTGAATATCAGCACGGCCGTGATGGGAGCGAGAGAAACAGTCTATCCGAGACACGAAGCTCGGTCCATCCGTGCAGGATCATTGAATCTACAGTATCTTCAAGTTCAGTCGCGAATAAAAGAATGAAACTGGCTCTCATGAGGATCGTCCCAGAAAAGCTAGAACTAGACCTGCTTCGAACCAGAGGAGAAGTTCATTTAGAGTTCCCAGGCTTAGAAATCACCAATTAACAAACAGCTCCTCAGATTACATCCTACATGAACAGACCTAAATCTCTCAACAGTCTCGAGGAGATTGTTTCCTATTCTGGAACGCCTTCAGTTCTACAGTGAAGGAAATATTACAAATTAAGAACGGTTCACGACTCAAAGGTTAGTTAAAGCCCTGTTCGGGCTGGATTATCTTATCTTCTGATGATCTGTAATACATTGATATTAGTTGTTATTTATGGAAAAATATAAGTAGACCATATTGAGTTTGAACATAAATATAAAATTCCTCCAAAACAGACTACATACAGGCTAATATCTATTACGTTTTTTTAATCATTGTTCATTTTTTGGAAATGTTTTTGCTTAATCAAGTGTGCTTGGGGGATTTATTATTATTTTTTAAACAAATGCTACACTTACTTACATTTTAGAAATCAATGAATTTCTAAAAACTCGACATCTAACAGCTGGAACTATTCTAAGACTGAGAATATTTACCAGTAGAGAGAAGAAACTGTTAACCCTGACGATCGCTGAAAGCTTGAGAGCAAGGAACAAATTCTCTGTAACGTCTGATTAAAAGAAATCCCTTCTTACCTGGAGTGTCTGCAAATGCGGCGGGGTCGGGTGCTGGATCTCTGCTCGCAGTTTTCCGTGTCGCTCGAGTTGCTGTCATAAGAAAGCGGCCGTGCAGCCATGTCCTCCAAATCCCACTGGGTTTAGCGATAACGATCTGTCTGCAACTCTCATACCCTGTCCAAGGATGGAGAAAAACCGATTCAGAAAAACTACAAATGATGAAACAGTTTGGTGATCGTAGGAGCGTTCAAGTCGAAGTTGTTGCCACATCCCTCATACAGTCCTGACCTCGCTCTAAGCCATTTCCACATGTTTGGGCCATTACAGGAGTTCCTCTGAGGCCGGCATTTCAGTACTGAGCAAACTTTCTACCCTGATTGTATCCCAAGCACCAGTGAAACACTGGGATAAGTGCATTGGTGTAGCAGGAGATTATATAGAGAAATAAAGGGAGTTTTAAGTGTGTTCTGTACAATCAAAAAAATTAGACTAACTGGCGTTTCCAAATTGCCTGTAGTTGGACATCAGTGGTTCCTAGATGGATGGATGGATGGATGGATGGATCATGCTATAAAACTGTCCTCAAGGTCCCTAACAAAGAGTGTGTGATAGGACAAAAATATCACATCACAATTCTAGGAAACATGTATCATGACATCTAGGTTTATCCTGTAATTCTGATACATTTAAGCATTTGGCAGACGCCTATATATCACACACCCTTTGTTAGGGACTTGGACTTTTTTTTTTTATCTCGATATCTAGTAACACTAAAAAAATATTTTTTTTTTTAATGTAGAATTGTATTTTAAAAAGTTGTATAAATTCATCCAACCCATCATTCTGTTCTACTTAGATTTACTACGCTTTCAAATATCAAAAATACATACACCCACGCCACTACTGCCATCAGCTTGTGCGTTGATGCTTAGTATTGACAGTTATTGACAGTTAAGATCACAAAACTCCGGACTTCTGGTAGTTCCCAGAATTTCAAAATCTACAAAAGGGGGTAGGGCATTTTCATA
>JAQMYG010000002.1:29248548-29262141 GCA_030014215.1 Clariallabes teugelsi | reverse complement strand
TCCGCGTGCGCAAGCTCACAGACGCCCCTGATTGGCTGTAGAGCCGTGATTAATGTGGGAGCACTAAGTACCTCTCATCCCCCCCCTCTGAGAGAGCTCGGCCAATCAGCTCCCTCTAGACCTCCGGCTGCGAGAGGTTACAGCATCACCCGGGAATCGAACCAGCGATGGTAGGGCGAGCACTTTACCTCGGAGGCCTAAAAGCACTTTTTACACTAGCTATAAAAATAAAGTAAATTATTAATTGTATTTGTTAACTTATTTCAAGTTAATTTTGTTATCGCTAATTCTTTGCTAAAAATTTAACCCTGTTCCTAAGTCTACACACTATTAAATTATTAAATGTAATTAAAATCATTTGAACAAATAAATAAATAAATAAAATTTTCCTTAACAGTATTAAGTCAATACTGTAACTTTTTTTTAAATGAGTTTAAAAAATCAAATGGCACTGTACTTTACTTTCATTGCACTGTACTTGTACTTCATCACTGAATACCATTTTCTCATTTCTTTCAATCTTTTTATTACAACTTCTTATAAATACTGTTTTGCATTGACAAAATATCATTTGGTGTCTTAAGATCATAAAAATGTTTCAACTAAATATGCATCGAACAGAGACCTGAGACACACAAGAAGGAAAAAATCAAGGAGAATGAACTGAAAACGTACAGTGTAAAAGCATGCTACATAGTAGCAAAAAGATTCATTAATAAATACAATCATGATACAATCTTAAACCGATCAGCCATTACATTAGCACCCTGTAACATTAACATTGATTATCAGTTATATACCAGTACGCTGGTTACAGGATCATGGCCACTCAAGGCTCATTTATGCCCATGGGGTCCACAGATCAGCTAATGTATCATTAATGCCGTAAAAAAGTCAATGTCGGCTGTGACAGAATGGTATCGGAACACCCAGTGCATCACAGGTTTAAGGAACAGGACAAAGATTTTAAAATGTTGACTCAAATTCTTCTGATCTCAATCTGATCGAGCATCTGTGGGATGTGTTGGAAAAACAAGTCTGATCCATAAAGGATCTTAAAGGATCTGCTGCTCCCCGTCTGCGGTGCCAGACGCCACTGCACCCCCCCCCCCCTCCCCCCAAGGAGGTCTTGTGGAGTCAGAGCTGATGGCCGACAACATATTGGGCTTAATGTTTTCAGGTTTTAATATTATGGCTGATCGGGGTATAATGGAGTAAATATTTGAGAGTCTGTGAGAATTATTTGTAGAACTCAAAGTGTAAATGTTGTCAATTTGCTGTTTTTGTTAAAGCCTTGGATACACTACAATGTTCTGTAAAATCCTAACAGATCAAAAGTCTAGAGATCCCACATTAAGTAACTAAAACAAACCCGATGTCTCAAAAACCACTTCATCATCACTCAGACACGGCAAGGGTAAAATAATTTTTAAAAAAGAGCAAAACATGGCCTTGTCGCTGCGGAAACAGAGTAAAGAAATGAAAAATGTTATCCTGATTGTTATGGTAGTTTAGTGAATTGAATTGAACTCCTGCCACGATCCTCCGTTCTGGAGTTACACCGTCCTCACGTCCCTTCATTTTCATTATTACCTCCTGTCCTTGTGTCCTATTGATGTCTTCAGCTTTGAAATGTTGAGCTGAATAAATTACTAAAGCAGACTTCAAATAATAAATGATAACTTACACACTCCAACTTTTTTTTTCCACTGCTCGTTTAAGATTCTTGTCACATTAGGCGAGATCTCAGTAAAATCTTGCCTGGATTCTGTGTGATGATGTTCATCCATCCATCCATCCATCCATCCATCCATTCATTCCCTATACCAGGTCCCGGGAAGCCTTGAGCCAATCCCAGGAGACTTTGGGCATGAGGTGGGCTACACCCTGGAGAGGGTGCCGATGCATGGCAGGACACACATGCAGACACACACACACACACACACACAAACTCATATACACACTATGGGTAAGTTGAGAATGCCAATTAGTAGGGGTGCGAATCACCAGGGACGTCCCGGAACAATATTATCACCGTAACTCGGTGCTGATCTGATTTGTATTGTGATTCTGTAAGTATCACGATTTTATAAATGTCCCGATTTGATATAACATTTTTTTCAGATTTTGTTACAATTCCAATCAAGCTTAGCTAATAATTTGCTCATTTTAAGCAGTGCTGTGCTGTCTGAATAGTTCAGAGTGCGCCACCTGCTGGATCATAGAGGAATGGCAAGATTTTATCACTTGAAATGCAAACAAACATAAATTTTAAATTAAATTTTTTAAAAATCATTTCTGGAGCCAGTGTGGCGATTTTTTTTAAAATACCATTTCTATCCATTAGCCCTCTCTTCATGTCTATGAGAGGAAACCAGGGTACCCAGAGGGAATCCACCAAGCACGGAGAGAACAAGCAAACTCCATGCACGCAGGTCGGAATCGTATAAGATAAGACCCAATCATGGTCTGAAAATGCACTTTTTGTCACCTTTTTTTGTGGAACCATGACATTTATAAATCTTTTGATGATTACAGACCAACTACATTCACAATCTGAACACCGAGAATGCACCAACTATCAGCTTCATGTCTTTAACACAGATGCCAGCGTGATAACAGATAAAATGGGATAACTAAATAAAATTAAATTAAAAAGAAAAAAAGAAAAAAACAATTGGACGGGTTTTAGTTAACACACTGCGGTGTAGTTTGTACACATGATTAGCATCCTCACAGCTATAGAGACTTTAACTGTTGAACATCTAAATCGTTATATGCACTGCATATAAGTTAAAAATGTCCAAATAGAGCCTTTGGATATAAAGGCAGAGTTTCTTAGGGAACAAAAACAATCATCCTCATGTGCAGTCCCGCAGGTGTCACTGCGGCCCTCAGAGAGCTTCGGTAGTCAGTACGTTCGTAATCGTCCACTTCTGGGTCGCGCATGTCTGAAGGACGAGCTGGTAGCCGACCTCTACGCTCCTGCTCTGGACGAGCTCGAGACAATAGCCTGACTCCGTGTTCTGGATCGATCCTCCCTGTGAGTGAGAGAGAAACAAAGCGGGAGGAGATGTTAACATGCACGTACATCACTTCCTTATTACATTTACAGAATACCAAGGGATTAAACAAAGGACAAAATCAGACAGATTAACATGATGCATTTAAAACATGCCACTGTCAGGATGTCACTCGAGCTGCACCGATTGAAATGAGAGCGGTTTATAAAAGGAAAGCTGATATAATTACGATGGGTGTTCAAGTCAAACCGGGACTTGCGATGAAAAAGACTTCAAGCACCAACACCACATTAGAGGAACTCGGCTGGGAGTTATTGTCACATCCCTGTACAGTCCTGACCTCACTCCAATCCATTCCCACATGTTTGGGTCATTAAAGGAGTTCCTGGGAGGCCAGCGCTTCATATGTGAAGTCTGATCATGGCTCAAGCGTACTGAGAAAACTTTCTACCGTGATGGTGTCCAAGCACTAGTGAAACACCGCGATAAGTGCATTAGTGTATCAGGGGATTATATAGAGAAATACAGGGAGTTTGACTTGAATGTTGTTTGCAATTAACTGAAGCACCTTCGAGTTGAGTCTAAAAAAATAAAAAAAAACAAGCCTGAGGTATTGTGGTGACTCAAATAAAGTGACTCAGACAGAAAATACTTCATGGAAGAAGTTTGTTTCACTGAGCTTTACAGCTAAAGAACGAGGTCAAAAGTCAAATTCAACTGGAGCTTGAAGTCGTCCGGTGTTTAAGTTAAAGGCTGAAAATCGATGAAAGCAGAAGCTTGAGATGAAACCTCTCCCTGATATGAAATTCAAAACCTGACACTGAGGTCCTTCTCCTGTTCAAACAAGGACAAACAGGCTTCATTTAAACCTGACGCTCTGTACTGTGGCTGATCGTTTGATCCATTTGAAAAGTGAACCGTTTCGCAAGTTTTGATTAGTTTGATACGGCAGGTATGTGAAGGTGATGAGTTTCTCCTCTATGATTATGTGTCTTATATGATGATCTTTACAGAAGCCACACTTAGTTTGAAACTATTGTAATTGAAATTTTATACCTAGGAATGTGGCTTTATCGTCAGTATTGATGTTTAGAATCTGTCTAGACTTTGTGATAAGTAGATTTCATGCATCACGCAATTGAAGTGGGTGGAGCTAAAGAGAAAAAAAAACAAGTGAGGGAAAGAATGTTTGCCGTACAACTGCATGCTTCATGAGATATGGGTCTAAACTAGAGACAGCTCTCATCTATTACCCAGTATCAGCACGATGTGGAGTGAATAACGAAGATGGAAAGGATATCAGATCCTGTATCAAAGGGCAAAGATTGGAATCGGATTTGGAAAAAGTATTTAATTTTTTGAACTAAAAATATTTAGAACTTAAAAATAGTTTAGAGATTTTTCTTTTATTATAATAAATTGTATTTTATTTACACTTTAAAGCTTGCAAACAGGATTAAAATTATTATTATTATTATTATTTTATCATTGTACAGATGTTGAGACACTGTTAGCTTTGGGTTAATTTTGAAGGTTTGAATGACTTTGGTGAAATGACGTTGAAACAACGTTGACTACATGATGATAAGATAACGTTGAACAAACGTCCAAAGCACACTGTTTCAAAAATGATGTCATGAGCAGGATTCAAACTGCGGCGGGCGAATTGCATGTTTACCACTGGACCACTAGGGGGCATGCTGTTGATGCTTGTAAAGTGTATACAGAAACACAACCATATTGTGCACCACAAACACAATATTACAGTCAAGAGGCACCTCATGGTAATATTTCTGAAAGAAAATGAAAGTGAGAGCAATAGTACGACACTATGAGTTGCGTCACGTGAGAGACCGTGTTAGAATCTTAAGGGACTAATAATGCTTGGATGTGCTCGGACGTGGTGTGAACGGATGTTAAACGGCATAAACGCTCCAAATAAATGTTAGAATTAAAGGTTGTATTTGCAAGTTCTGTTTGGTTTGTTAATTTAACGTTACCTCGAAATCATTTTATTAAAGTCATTATAACTTTTAAAAACAACATGCTGCAGCATAATGTCGTTACAACTATATTATAACATCTATAACATATTTTTTTAAAGAAAAAAACAGCAGGTGTTATCAATCTCAAGGCTTTAATATTAATATCAGAAGTAAAAAAAAATGCAAATGAATTATACTATCCATCTAGGAACCTCTGTAGTCCAACTAGGGACCGGGGAGGCCAGTGGTGACCAGTGTATTTGTCAACATACACTGGTCAAAATTGCATTTGGGGCAATTTGGGAACTCACTCACTCATCATCTATACCGCTTTGTCCTGTATTCAGGGTCGCAGGGAGGCCTGGAGCCTATCACAGGAGACTTAGGGCACAAGGTGGGGTACATCCTGGACAGGGTGCCAATACATCGCAGGGCGCACACACACATACAGACACTCATTCACACACTACGGGCAATTTGGGAACGTCAGTTAACCATACCTACATGTCTTTGGGATGTGGGAGGAAACCCACCAAGCACAGGCAGAACATGCAAACTCCATGCACACAGAGATGGGAATCGAGCCTGGCCGGGAATCGAACCCGGACCCTGGAGGTGCAAGGCGACAGTGTTAACCACTACACCACCATGCCGCCAATTTGGGAACACCAATTAGCATAATTTGCATGTCTTTGGAAACCCGGAGGAAACCCACCAAGCAAAGGGGGTACAGTACATGCACACAGACCCGACACAGGAATCAAACCCAGGACCTGGAGGTGCAAGGCTAATAATGCTAACCACTAAGCCACACTTCTGCCAAATTGTACTATTTTTAGCCTAAACATAAAATCCTGCACTACACTACTGCCACCATCTCTTTTCCCTCACTAGTTGGATGAAGTACTAGTTACACTTTATACGTTTTATATTTGTACAGGACTTGTTTAAAGGTAGTCCCTTGTTCCGGTTCGAGCACCTTCAGCACTTTCATTTTATGAATAATAAATTGCTTGTACTGAACGTCTAAAAAAAGGTCAATCGGATGCTGCAAACAGCCTAGAAAATCAATTCATATGGAGTATTTTAACTTGACACATCGATCAGGCTTCACCAAAGAACTGGCTGAATATTTGAAAGTTTGAGAGCACTTAAATAACAAGGTAATTTATGATTGACAGGTTCATTCACGCCCTGCCACGGAGACAGGAGCATCCCTGAAATGGTGAAAGGAGCGTTGGGAAATATTCACACTATGCACAGAGGACACGTGCTGCAAGACCTCTATTACAGACAAGATTTACATTTTCAGCACGGGGAGAAGAGCTGAAACTCTTGTCCGCGTTCGTCACACGTTAGACAGATAAAAAGATGAAAGGCAGCCTGGAGGTAACACCTGCTCACACGGACACGGACTTACTTCCTAATAACGTCTGAACTGCTCTGAAACAAGAGGAGACTTTAATTAGAACAGATGTGTTCAGAGACACCAGCGACAGGAAGCAGGATAAAATCCAAAATCTTAATATCCAGCGGTTTAAACATCCGTGTCTGTTCCTTACTGAATTCTTCTCTGCACATAAATGTTGTAGAAAATATACAGGATTCCTCCGTACAGGAAACTCGAAAAAGGAAAACTCACAAACCTTTGGCCAGGTTTGGACGTTTACTAAGATTGATGAAGGCGGAGGTGTAATAATGAGCCGGCTCGGGGAAAAGCAGTGTTTAATGAGGCACCGGACTCGAGAAAAATAATGGTCTTTAACGTGCATTGGGTGCTGATGACCCTCTCGAATAAAAATAATGACTGCAGAGGACTGCAAAGTCTCACCACACACACCGACTCACGGACGCTGCATGTTTTAAAAATAAATTGCACTTCTTTAATCATAAGGGTTGGTGTAATAAGACGTAGGGTTAATTCTTACTCAAGTAATATTTGTATATTTAAAAATGTGTGGGGAAATTTTAACGCTGAAAAAAAAATAACTCGCGCAATTTTAGACATGAAAGAAATTATTAGGATTACGTGACTGCTACAAGCTCTGTACTAAATTAATGAAAGTATATAAAGTAAGTGTCTAAAACCCAAAACGTACGTTTTTCCCCCCAAAATAAATAACTGTTTAATTCAACAGCAATGTTCTCATAACTCTTCTATATAAAATGTACACATGTAGCGGAATATAGAAGATTATTTACTTTACTCTTATGTGATTTCTTAAATTGGATTAATTAAAACTATATTTAAACAATATCACACACGAGAGGGAGTGCTGTTGTGCTGGTTATCAGCACGGCTGTGATTAGTTCGTAGGCACGAAGGCGCAGCCCAAGTACAGAAAATATCACAGCAGTGCTAATATTCAGTACAACAGCACATACCGGCACATACCTAGACATTTGTATGATTTTTTTCTTTTTTATGTTATTGATTTATCTTAAGAAAATAAGATATGTGCACCTTTTTGTGCATTCCTCATGTGTTCAAGAAAATACGGCCCATTTGTCTCTCAAGATTTGTAAAAGTTTATATGTTTACAAGTTACTTATTCATTCATTTATCTTCTATACCGCTTATCATGTACAGGGTTACGGGGGCCTGGAGTCCATTCCAGGAGATTTAGGGTTCAGGGTGGGGTACATTTGGGAATGCCAATTAGCCTAATCTGCATGTCCTTGGACTGTGGGAGGAAACCGGAGTACCACGGAGGAAACCCACCAAGCACGGGCAGAAAACATGCAAACTCCATACACACAGACCTTAAAGCGGGAATCGAACCCTGACCCTGGTGGTGCAAGGTGACAATGCTAACCACTATGAAGAAATTTTATGTCTTCACTTTAAACTTTACTCAAAACTGCGGTATCATATACAGAGTGAGGCAAAAAATTTACACACACTTCAGGAAAAGAAAAATAGCATGATATATATTATATTAATATAATATTCATAATATCATCTTATTATCGTAATTTTACTGTATATATTAATATATAATGTACAGCAATAAATTACGTATTATTTATATTTATATACGTTTTTCTTTTCCTGAAGTGTGTACAGTATACATTTTTTGGTTGACTCCGTATATATATAAGCCTATACATTATAATGAACTTAAAAGCTAATGGGTCCAACTTTTACTTCTAAACTTTTTACTTTTTGAAGCTCTTCTACGTCAAAGAAAAATCTGTTTTTAAAAATGACTTTTCATCCACTTGCCTTGTGGCCACGTCTCGCAGAATCACAAAAGTGTGAACCCTTATTCCTTCCGCCTTTGTTCTTTCGACGTCTCTAATACATACTCGCTGTGTCAGACAGATGTGTCAGAGCTGCTAACAAGAACATTCTAACAGGCAGCCAGAAAACAGAAAGCAGAATTTCCAAACCACTAAAACACTAGTGTGTGTGTGTGTGTGTGTGTCAGAGCATGAGACGACTCTTTTGTTCCTTTCAGATGTGAGTCGACGCAGGAGTCTGAGCTCAGATTAATTATAAGGAGAGGCTTTACTGAGCAAAGAGACCACAGGTGCGCTCACCTGTTTGTTATATATATGTGGATGAAGTACTTGTGCTCAGTGAAATGTCTTTTCTGACCCGTTGTTTCCTTTGAGTTGGTCGCCAGTTCCCATCCACCCCTTAAACCTGTCCTATTGTCCATTAGCTACCAGCAAGGTCACAAAGACTTTTTCTTTTTCTAAGACAAACCAATCACACCTTCTTGAACCCTTCCTTATGCTGTGTAACAGCTGGAAGAAAGCGCTGTTTGCCCTCTTCCACATACACGAGCTCTGAGGTGCCTGAAACTAGCAAGTGTCATTGTGATTGACAGAGGAGTGAGACTAGGCCCCTCCCACACAGAAAGTGTGGGCATATTTTGCTCCCTCTGTGTGTTCAGACCACTAAAGCCTAGTTTCGCCAAAATCATAAATGCTACAGCTAGATATAAAAGAATGCCGTCATGCGCACAATATCACATTAAAAATGTATTCTGGGATTCTGAGCAGACCTGAGTGAAGAGCCAGGAGAGCTTCATGTGCTTGTTCCCGGCGTAGCTGCACTCCAGCAGGCGCGGACGCCCGTTCACGTCGACCAGGCACTTGTTATCGTTGTCATCGATAGTTGGGCTCAAGACGCCGACGCGCAACTGCCCCGAGCTGGTGTAGTACACGTTCTGAAATGATATTATGAAGCATTTATTGAATCTACAGCTTAGAGCCACGAATACAGTACGCACAGAAAAGAAAGAAAATATGAGACAGAGATGCATTTTTTGGATTTGTTCCAGAAGGCATGAAATAAGCCACCCACGTCTAGAAAGGCTTTAATACAGACTGCGTAAGAAGCTTATAGTTTTATAAAGTGACAGCCGTTCTTAAGTATTTATTATTATTACGTCTTTTCTTACAGCACATAATACGCATGCAGTGTCTTCCGAGATTTGTACTTTTATACATTAATTATATATATATATATATAGGGCAGACCTGACTATTTTCTAGGAGAAATGACAAAAAACACTACTGGAGTTACATGACGAATTATTTCCTTTTGGCTGCACTTTAATAAAAAACGTTGCCACAGAGCGGTGTGCTGATTGAAAGCATCCTGTAAGGGAGAGACAGAGAGAAAAAGGAAAAAACCAAATCCTCCAGCATTTGCTGCGGGTTTGATCAGGATCAGTAACGCATGTGTCTTTGTCCTGCTAAGCCCAGAATCGATGCTAAGACTTTAATCCACAGCTCTGGTGGAAAATTAGGCCTTTTTGGACCACTTTGTGTGAATGTATTTTAGAGACACCTGTTCCGGCTGTGGAAGGGAAAGCTGTGTTGTCAGGTTGGCTAGATAAGTTTACATAAAACGTATCATACAGAAAATGTGTGCGGCCAAAGAAGCTACTTCGGAAGTTTTTGCAACACGGAAGTGACCAATCTCGCTTGCCTACAAAAATAAAAATTAAACTTTAGCTGTTTTGGAGAGATGATATGTGGCCCAAAAATGGTAATTTTCAGCGTTATACTGTCTCGCTTCAAACAATAATCATTTAAAATGCTAATGATTCATATTTCTTTATGAGTATTGATACTAAAATTGGTGTAAGTTTCTAGAAGCATATGAACTGGAAAATTCTTGCTTAAATGAGAGCATTCCATGCAAAATTAAGATTTCTTTCGCCAAAAAAAATCTGTAGTGTCCGTAACCATGTCAAATTCATGCTGTAAAATCTTAACAATTTTGCATTTTAGAATAATACACTTTTTCAGGTTTATGTCATTTCATGTGAAATCTAAATTAGCTAAGTTTCATCTGAATGACAGTTAAGACGGTTGAAAGATTTGAATTCAAAAAAGTAACTGACACTACGGACATAAAAGGGCATGAAACTGTATTTAGCCACTGTATTTCTATTTACTGATTAAAAATATAAACGTGCAGCATATTTACAAAAAACGAAGCATGGATCGGGAGATAAGAAACATTAAATATTATGAAAAATGATGTTATATGATCCTATCTGTCCCTTAACTGACACCCCCTCAACAAGGAGCACAGAGTACTGGTTAAAGTAGAGTGTGGAACAGAATGTAGCCAAAGACTTGGTACAGTACGTCAGATGCGCAAACAGTAATTGTGTGAACTTGAGCATGTGAACTGGGAATTGGAGTCCATTATAGTCATCACGTTTGCGGTCTGAGGTACACTCCGGGAAATGGAGTCAGACATTTGGCAGGCATGCTTATGCAGAGCAACTCACAATTATCGAATTATACATCTGAGCAGCTTGGTGGTGCTGGGGTTTAAAAATGTGACTTTCCAATGAGCTGTCTTAACCACCGAGCGTGACAGAATGTTTCCTTTTTAACTATTCTTGGCTGGTTTATTCGTTTGTTCATTCACCAAAATTGGTTTAGAAGAGATTTTCTAGTCACAAAGATTATTTGTACTCTGGTTTTCTGTATTTTGTGCACCAATGCACCAATCAGGCATGACATTAAAACCACCTGGGTTTTGTGTTCCCCTTGTGCCACCGGGGCAGCACTGCCCCCCCTCGCAGGGTCTCAGCGGTGTACTTTTGAGTCTGGAATCAGGATGTTGCCGGTGGACTCTTGGGTGCTGTGGGTTTCGGGATGGGGCCTCCATGGATCAGACTTGTTTGTCTGTGGCATCCCATGTGTGCCCTATCAGATTGGGATCTGTGAAGTTTGGCCTTGGGATCTTTGCCTGCTGGGCCCCATGTGAAGGGCTGGGGTGCAATGGTGCCTTTCTATTGTGGCCAGCATTGACTTTTGTCAGAGATTTGTGCTACATTGGCTTTTCTGTGGGATTAGACCGGACGAGCTAGCCTTTGGTCTCCATTAGTGAGCCTTGGAGGTCCATGATCCTATCACCAGTTTGCTGGAATATAGTGGTGTTCACCTGGAAGTGGTGTTGATGTCATAGCTAACTGGTGTAAATTGGACTTGTTGGTGTTAGCAGTAATTAAAAACAGTTTGAAAAATGTCAGAAAAAAAAAAATGTTTGAAAAATGTAATCAAAGGTTTCAAATGGTTACTTGAAATATCATCATCATTTCGGGTTATACCACCAGTATTATCAAAATAACCACGGAAGGTACATCTCCACTAATCTTCACCAGGGAACACTGAGGCCGTCCTTACTAACAAAAAAATTCCATAACAGTTAAAAACTCTTTTTTTGTGCATCCTGTGTGAGGTAATCTGCAACGCACACAGCCGGCCATGACGTTCCACCGTCATCAGTCTACAGGTTATACTGAAATAAACTCTTTATTATCATCCTCACTGTAGAAGAGAGTAATGCTGAAACTGATACTGCCTCTGCTGCAATATTTATGAGGATGGTTTTTCAGAGGTAAGCATCAAAGACACAAAGGTAAAAGGAAAAAAAAAGTGTGCTTACTAAAAATACAAAGAGTTATGTTAAGGAGCTGCTTTCTATATTCAGGTGCAGCACAGTTCCTGGTGAGAGCTCCCTGGTTTGACAGATCCGAGTCGATATTGATCTCGGGGTCGGGCGCGTTCTGTCATTCTCGCAGTAATACGCGAGAAATTTTCCAGCTATGACACGTTCAAATGTAGTCAATTTGGCTGTAAAAAGAGACTTGAAGTTCACTTGACGTTTCCAATTTGAAACTTGAAAGGATAATTCAGAGGCAGAGCGACAACAGAAACTCCTTTAAGGCTGAAATAGTGTGTAAGGACTCCTGAGAAAGGGCACACGGTTAATGGATGCGTTTTATAAGTGTGCAGTTCATTAAATGTCCACTAGGACATACCGGCTCCAAAAGTGAGCCACTCCCCATGTTAAAAACCCCCTACTTTACAACACTTTTGCAGCCAGGTAAAAAACAGATTTCTCATTCATGACACCTGTACGGGGATGAATTTTTATGGTTCTCGTCAGTTCAAAATTATATTAAGCCATAAATTATGCACATGTCAAACTGCTACCTGTCTGTAATTCATCATGTTAGCTAACCAGCTATCTGAAATCATGGTAGTTTAACTCGACACAGGATGATGTGTAGGGTCTGGATGATGGAGCTGTATCAAATGCAAATTAACATCAGCAAGTAAATTTATGTTAGACACCTTAGCATTTTTAGATTGCGCTAACTGAGTGTTAAAAAACCAACAGCCCTCTCAGAAGCCCTGCGTAAGGGCTCTTACAGTATACAGTAAGTATTATTACATCCCGTGGTGCGGGTTAGAGAGCAGAGTACCGGATGTGTTGTTCAGAATGCCGATGTTAAGGAATTGCTGCAGTATTAGAGGGAAACACTGTAAAAACTGGTTCAGGACAGTTAATACTAATTAATAAATACATTTAAAGTCGATAACAGTAAGTCTGTTTCATCATTTCACCCTGTTGTTGATTAGTTTCCTATAACAGCACGCCGACACCCACACCACCAAGTGTTTTATTCCTATAAAGCTCTTTTGTAATTCGTTATAAAACATTACACACATTTATTCCAAACCAACTTTCTTTTTTTTTTTTCATAATTTTTTTTTTTTTAATAGACGATTGTTTTAAAAGTATTGGCACCCGTCCGTTAAAATTAGTTGAAAAATGAAAGCGAATGAAAAAACGGAGAGGAAAAGCATTTACAGTAAGAGAGCTTTCACCACACAAACAGCTCTTTCCGTCCTTCTGGCAGGTGCAGAGCAAAACGTTGGGCAAAGAAGCAAAACAGAACGAAATGAGCTAAAACAGAAGGCTGTGCAGAGACGGGGTTCAGTTCTGCTTCAGGGAAAGGGGTTTAGTGCTCAGGGCTTTGCAGCTTTTCTGCAGGAAAGTAAGTGACACTGAGTAAGTGAAAGCTAGCGTCCTATTCACTGACAGAAGAAATGGAGATTAAACACGTTACACAGTATCGCCCACAATTATTGGCCCCCATCAGTATATAAATTTTTTTTTTTTATAAAAAATGATTGAAAATGAAATATTAATATTCAGACATCAGACATGCACATTACAGACGGCTAGGTGGGATTTGTGTGTGTGTGTGTGTGTGTGTGTGTGTGTGTGGGGGGGGGGTTATCTACTGATAGCTAAC
>JAQMYG010000002.1:29154839-29166146 GCA_030014215.1 Clariallabes teugelsi | reverse complement strand
ACAATGTAGAAAGAAATAAAAATCAGGAACCATCATGGAGTTAGAAAGTGTTCTAAAACTTTTGAACGGTAGTGTAGCTCAGTCAGAATTAGGAATATAGATCAATATAGGACTAAAAAAAACATTAATTATACAGAGTCAGCCAAAAAAATGTATACACACTTCAGGAAAAGATTATCTTTTAAAAATATTTTAATACTAAATTTATTACTATACATTATATATTAATATATATTTTTCTTTTCCTGAAATTTGTATAAATGTTTTGCCTGAATCTGTAATTCCATGCGAGCGAGTGATCACTATAGATGAAATAACACGGACCTGCACTACTGCGATAAACAATCAGAATTTTGACCAATTTGAATCGAGAATTCAGATCAGTTATTTGAATATAAAACAAAACAAGCTGATATTTTCTGAAAAAAAAAAATCTAGTTATTATAATTAATGGTTGTCATGAAATTCCCCACGCTATGCCTGTGCGCGTGTTACGTGACTCAGCCATAATCAGGCGCTATAGTCGGTATACTTATTCGCGTACTGATTCTGACTCAGCTCAGTCATTAAAGCGTTTTCAGACAGAGCAGCAGAACGAATGCACTAGGTGAGCTGCACTGAATGGTTCTGTCCTGTTTCCTGAAATAAAGATTTATTCATTATTGTTGAAGCAAAAATTAATTTTTCGTTTTCTGGCAGTTTTTTTGTGGATGATTTTATTTTCTCTAACCATCGTGCCTGACTGTGAATAACCGCAAGAAGTGTGAGTTTCCAGCACTTTGGTGCAACAAAGTTCATGACATAATAAAGTTCCTAATAAAGTGGACACTGATCTGTCAGATTCCTTAACAGCTTTTGCTTTATGCACGCTGCATATACTGAGATCAGAGCACTGATGACGACTGCTTCTACTAGAGCACGACTCATGAACAGCGTCCCAAATGATTCATATTGGCAGAAATCATATAAATAAAGCCAGTGGGTTTTAGTGGTTCATGTTAGAGACACTTTATTATGAGCATGTACACCAATCAGCCAAAAAAAATAAACAAAATACAATAACACCACTGACAGTAGACATGAATAAGATTGATTATCTTATTGTTACACCTCGAGAACTGGGAGACACTGTATTGGGCACCAGTTAGTTCTTGAAGGTGATGTGCTGGAGTTAGAAAAAAATGGGCAAGTGTAAGGATCTGAGTAACTTTGACAAGGGCCAAATTGTGATGCCTAGAAGACTGGGTCAGAGCAAACCCAAAACTGCAGCTCCTGTTGGGTGTTCCTGGTTTGCAGTGGTTAGTACCTACTGAAAGAGCTCCAAGGAAGGACAACCAGTGAACCAGTGAGACGGTCATGAGAAACCAAGGCTCACTGATGTGCATGTGGAGAGAAGTCTGGCCTGTCTGGTGTAATGTTAATGCTGCCTCTGATAGAAAGGAGTCAGAACACACAGTACAGTACGTCGCAGTTCATTGTGTATGGGGCAGCATATCCACCCATATGTCCACCACTGAAAGCTGCTAATGGAAGAAGGTGGCCTGGTCATGTTTTCTTTTACATCATGTGGCTGGAAGGATGTGGGTGTGTGAGTGCATCACTTACTGTACCTGGGGAAGAGATGGAACCAGGATGCACTATGAGAAGAAGACGAGTCCGGCGGACGAAGTGAGATGCTCTGAGCGACGTTCTGCTGGTAAACTTGGGTTCTGACATTCACGCGGATGTTACTTTGACACGTACACTACCACCTACCTAAACATTTCCGCCGACCAAGTTACATCCCTGTTGTGTTGACTCGTCCTCCAACTTCTTCAGATCTCAAACTGATCAAGCATCTGTAGGATGTGGTGGATCCATGGAGGCCTCACTTCACAACTTAAAGGATTTGCTGCTAACAGCTTGGTGCCAGATACCACACACACACCTTCAGAGTGGTGGTGCAGTCCAGGTCTCGAAGGATCAGAGATGTTTCGGTGGCACAAGTGGGACCTGTACAATATTAACCAGGTTTGTAATGATATGGTTGATTGGTGACTTCCTTTTTTACATTTTACGCACAATCCTCAGTCGACCATGCTGGATGGATAGACGGATGGATGGACTTTATACTGTACTTTATTGACACCCTAGTAGAAAGAAGGAAAGAAAGAAATAGTTTTTTATTTCTAGTTTATATATCACTATATTGGATTCATTTTCTGCCTTTTTATCTCTTAGGAATCAAAATCTTTGAGAAAATCTCTTTCTCTTAGTCGTATAATTTTCTTCCTCGCTCCTTTCCAACATTTCCCAATTAAAAAAAAATACAGCTAAAAAAACACCCAACCCTAACACTGATGAGCTTCAGCGTGCTTGTTGTTAGCACCGTGACCCTCCATCCACCGCTAGTGATTCGTACTAATGAGGCTTTGTCACACTGCGAGCGAGAGCAAATGGAGAAACGGTGTAGCTATTAACATGCTTCACTTCGTCTCCCTCGCAAAACCGTTTCGGCCTTTTTGCAGAAGTGGACGGTCTCCTTCCGCGACGATCTAATCAGGCGGTTCAGATGAGCGTGAAGACCAGACTCTGTGACTTTTAATACGTTCTGGGGGAATAAGCGTCACTCTGGCGTAATCCTGCACTCTTCTGCTGTCTGGAAACTGCATTACGGAGTTACACTCATCCACTCTCTATTATAGAGATCAACCTGAGAGCGTGTGTGTGTGTGTGTGTGTGTGTGTGTGTGAGTGGTATGAGCTTTAGTAAAAGCTGGAACATTCAGTCACACTAAGGATGTACAGCCCGTGGCAGAACATAAGTCATTCTACAAGACAAAAACAAAACGTTTAAACAGTTTGTGCAACAAATTACGAATTTGCAAATGCCTTCTAAACCCATGACTCAATCATCACTGCATATTTTCATGCTTTAACTCCATTATTTACATCCCATTCTTCTCTGGATGCAGCAGGCGGAAACGGAGGACTCACATTTGTGTCATTATATCACGTTATATTTTATTGTACGTATATTATACATATAATTTCATTTGTCTGTTGAATAAGTGCTCTATCCCATGAACACTGGGCCACACACAAGTTGACACACACATACACACACACACATTTAACCCAGTATTACACAAATTGCATAAAAAATATATCTGAATAATGTTATTGTCATTGTAACTGTTATTCTGGTAATTTGTTTAACATAAAAAAACACATTTCTTGAACAAAGACCTCAGATGAGCACAAACAGTTGCTCCGGATGCCGAACAGATAATGAGTTTGTTCCACTAGGATGGCCATCTCTACTGCTGCCTTCATATACAAAGATTATGAAAATTAAAAAAAAAAAAAAAAGTGCACAGCTAAATCCGGGTACAGGTTTGTTAATGAGCTAATACAAGAGCTCTGACAAATTAGTGGCCAAATTAACACAGCAATAATAGATAAGCACATTTCAGTCTGAAAGTTAATTACTATAAGACTCAATGGATTATTTATAGTGGAGATTGGGCAACGCACGATTAAGTTATGTATCACGATTCTTTTGTGTGGCGATTCATCTATCGCCACACTGACTACAAAATTATAATAATAATAATAATTATTATTATTATTATTATTATTATTACATTTTATTTAAATGTATTTATTCAGCATACAAACTGAACTCATTCTGGAGGCGAGATCTTAAGGCGACATTTCGTATCGTGAAACACATTTTCCCATAAGAAATAATGTAAATGCAGATAATCAGTTCTAGGCAATAAAACTTTTACAAATATTACCAATTTCCCACACTATACCCATATTTTTTAAATATAATCATATAAAAACAATCAAAACATTTGGAAAAGGCATGTAAATTAAAATATGAAATGAATAGACATTAAACCTCACTTATTTACCCTTATTTATGATTCCTTTTGGCACAGATTGCTTTAAAAACGAAACTGAAAGTGGCTCCCTTTTCTTCTTGCTACCGTCTTTGCTTACATTCCTGGGACCCATGGTTCTGTGTCTTCACTAAATCTTGCTTAAAATTTTTTTTAACTTGCTTCACTTGGCTTCTACTGACGCAAACCAATTTTGAACGACTCCTGGACGTACGCGCAACTTAGGTGGCATTTGGTTCGGCTCGTTTTGTTCGCTCGTATGCTGAAAATGCCTCGTATGCTGAGGGAAATGTCTTGCAAAATATCAGTTCTTAAGTCGAAAATTCTTAAGGCTCGTTATTAGGTTCGTATGCCGAGGTACCACTGTAGATGTTTGCATTTCAAGTTATACAATGTTGCGGTTCTTCAATGATCCTGCAGGTGGTGCACTCTAAACTATCCACACATTTACAGGCAGCACAGCATCCTGTGTGGTAGGAACAAATTATAGCACAATTATGCAGTTAGTGAATTATTCGATAATGTGTTGGAAGTGCGATGCATAAAACCATGGAGATCCAGGCCAAGAGCGCCAATTAGGCGGCTTTACCACATTCCTGAAGAGAACAAAAGAAATCCTATGGAGATCATTAGGATGAACTTCGGCGCGGCTTGGTTCAAGGTCAAGAGAAATCGCAAGCATGGAAATAAAGAAATCTAAGAATAGCAGTTTGTTGGTGACTCATACCTCTTTGTAATGAATTGTAGAGTCCAAACAAATACAGAATTCCATGTTTAGTGGACCTGTCACTACCGGAGCAAACAGGGGTACAGGCAAACAGGGGTGGAGCACATCCGCTTTAATTACTGTAGCTCAATCCAACCCTGTGCACTAAACTAGCAAATACTACACTCTAACAGGTACTAAATCCCACCCTGCACTAAACTACTGAATAGAGATTACACTTTGTGTTACACTTAGTTTTACGTAAGTGTGCATCAGCTGCATAGCTTCTATAGGCACAAGTTGAAGCACCTAAAAGGACATATGTACATATAAAATATGTACATTGATATTAAAAACATATAAATATGAAAAATATAGACATGCACATACTCTGGTACACAGAGTTTCTGATGCACACAAGAGTCCACAACAAGCTGTCAGTGTGTGCAAGATCCTTTTTGTGTGCCAAAAAAGGATCTTGAGTTTTGTTTTGTTTTTTCACTTTTACACATCCAACCCTGCACATCAAATTATTAAATAGTATGCTTTAATGGATACTACACTCTGTATAAAGATGTTTATTACAGACATTTATGGTGCAAGCACCTAATGTGACATGTAATAAACAAACAAACAAACTCTTCACAAGAGCAGTTCATGTACATTGAATGAATGTATTCACGTTCATAGTTCACAACTTGGAACTTGAAATTAACTAGTTCATGTTCATGATTTCTGCACTTTCTTTTAGATGACTATTTTTTAAACAAGCAACTCTGAGCAATAGAAAACATTTATTTTATTTTTCAGTAGAACCTCCTTCTATCCATCCATTCCAGCCCACTTGCACTGTGAGTACTAAAAGCACCACTTTTACACACCCACACTACACTACTAAACATTACCATCTAATCAATACTGCATTGCATACTGTATGACATTTATTTTTGAATGCCTAGTCAATTTGTAGGTGACTTAGAGCATTTATGCCTTGTTCACACTGCAGGTTTATCATATAACATATAAAAAAATTCAGGACAATTCTGCATGCTCTAGCCAAAAGTTCTGGAAAGTGGGAGAGCCCTGATAGAGTTCACATCAAACACCAGAATAGGAGAATGTGGTTCACTTGCTTGCTTCGAGTTCTGATCTCTGGACTTTTACACAGAACAATGCAGAAAACAAACAAACAAAAAATCTCTTTTCTTTGGATAGAAAAAATAAAACGCTGTGTTCATGAGAGAGGTGAGAGGAGAATGGTCAGAGCTGTCAGGAAGGCTAAAGCAACAATATCCATGCTGAAAAGAAATGGACATATACTACACCCCTGAGGCGGATGAGCTCGGGTTTGACCAGATATGGATATAATAAGTTTTCTCCAGTGACTTTAACACTGGTGAGGGATGTACTGTAGATAAATCTGGGCAGAGTGCATACAGTTTGTCTATATAAATAAAAGAAAGGTTTTGTCTATACATTGGTCAGAACTCAGATTTTTTTATGTTTCATATATTGAAGTCTCAATACAATTTTTTTTACTGTCTGTATGTATGTTTGTCTGTCCAGCCTGATTTGTCACACCATTACACAAAACTGGCTGGACAGAATTTAATGAAACTTTGTCAGTCCTTTAATACAGAATTTATCTGAAGTCAAACCTCCAAAATCAAAATGTTGAGTAGGGGTGAAGTTATGAGCAGTTTTGTACCAGATTATAAACTGCAAGTTTACTGCGCATGCGTCAAACTGTGAGCGCGTCTTCAATCAACTGCTGGACAGAATTTAATGAAATTTTTTGCTGTTCTCAGATAAAACATATCCGCAGCAGTCCAAGGTGAGGGCCGGTAAAATACCCCAACTGAGAACCCAGCTCAGTTTTTATCGTTGCTGCTACTTGCAAGAACCGTTTACTGTTTACTGTTTCTCCTCCCACTACCTCAACTCATTTCCTCATTATCACAAAGTATTGCAATGTCATGTTGTCGCATTGTCACTTTTGTCGCTCTTGTTTGCACATTTGCACATGCACTTAATGTTGTCTCTTTTGTTTAAAAAACTTAGATATGTCAATCTGTCTTGTCCCAGCTAGCCAGCTAATTAGGTCTCTAAGTTATCTAGTTAATTTTGTTAATTTATGTTGTTAATTTATATTGTCATGTCAATCTGTCTTGTCTCATCTAGTCATGTAATCAGGTTTCTTAGTTATCTAGTTAGTTCTGTTAATTTATGTTGTTAATTTATGTTGTATGTAGTACCTTGGTCCTGGAGGAACATTGTTTATGTACTAACTGTATATGAGCAATATAAAAGCAATGTTATGAACAGTTACAGTATGTGGCGGATAGATTATGTTATGAACAGTTATGCGCACCAATAGATATTGATTAAAAAAGCTAAACTGAATATTTTTACTGGGATTAGTTCATATTTTCACTTTGGCTGAAATAACAGCGCTGAAGTGGTATAAGTGAATTTTAACACGCTGGAGTCATTTTAAGACAAAACTTCATCTTTTATCTCATCTACTTTTTCCATTTCTCATCTGTGATTCTCTCTCCGATTACCGAACAGAGAGTGTATTCGTCTGACGACAAAAAAAGTACAACTCAACCTTACAATTTTTGATTTCTTTGAATTAATAAGCTAGACCTGAAACCTTCAACCTGAAATAATAATAATAATAATAATAATAATAATAATAATATCACTGATTACATCAGATTATATTTAGCTTTAACCTTTTAACTCTTTCTACAAACTCTTTAACTGTTGACTTACACTAGTAATTAATCATTAAAATAATTAATGTGGTGTATAAAAGTTGGAGAACCCACCCATGTCTCAGGCGTGTGTTACAGTGAGATTAAATCACAGTGTGTGAAGTGGATGTTGCAGAACATCTGGAGTGAATTAGACATCAGAGGAGATTTTATTTTATTTTTTCTGTTTTTTTTGCACTGAAAGTTTTTAATCCTCAGACATACTGTACTGTATGTGACACACTCGGGTACCTTGTATGTGTGAGTTGATGACGGTCTCCAGCCGCTCCAGTCTCTCCAGGATGCGCAGCGTCTCTCCTCTGTCCTCCTCCAACTTTCTCTCCGGATCTTTCTCGCTCATGAAGTCGGTGATCCAGCCGACGTACAGCAGGCACGCGATGTTGGTCATGCCGCTGAGGATCACGCAGGTCGACGCCAAAGTTTTCATCCGCCTCGCGCACGCCATCGCCGCCGCATCCCCGCACGTAGCGCGCGCGCACGTCTCTCTGAGAGTGTGTATGTGTGTGCGCGCGTGTATGTGTGTGTGTGCGCGTGTGTGCGCAGAATCCTGCCTTCACGCGCGCATGTGACGGACAGAAGACACCGGTGGAATTCCGTTACGAGCCATCGCATCACTGCTGCTCCGGTGTGTGTGTGTGTGTGTGAGCGTGCTTTATAAACTCTCTCTCGCGCGCTCTCTCTCTCTCAGTCCCTCTGTCTCTTAAGGTTCAAAGGTTGCTTTGAAATAGTAACATTGTAACAAATTGTAACCGAGGCTTGGATTCATACTTTCAGAACAAAGCAGAACATTGTTACATAAATAACAATAAATGTACAGTCAATAGTACCTTTAAAAAAAAACAACAACAACAATGAAATGCCTATTTCAGGAGACTACAGGGCACGAGGTGGGGTACACATTGATCTCAATCCATCACACATGGATACACACACACACTCATTCGCACACAACAGGCTACTGGCAGTTTGGGTACACCAATTTAGTATTACTATCTAATCTGCATGTGGGAGGAAACCGGAGTACCCAGAGGAAACCCACCAAGCACACAGACCCTGAGGTGGGAATCGAACCCTGACCCTGGAGGTGCGATGCGACGGTGCTAACCACTAAGTCAACATGCCGCCAAAATGCTCAATTTTACAAAAGAAAGAAATGCTTGCATCCTGGTATCGGTTAAAAAAAAAACTGTTTTCATCTCCAGTGCTTGGGCAGTGATTTTTTAATGTAACTCATCAGTTAAAATTACATTGAGCCATTAAATTACGTATAATTTCCAATGGGCACGTTTGATTTAAGTGACAGTTGCATTGCAGGTAGACATTGCTAGCTGTCTACTATGCATCAATCTAGCTAACCAGCTAATTGAATCGTCACCACAAGAAATTGTTTATTTATTTTTTTTAATTATGAAAATATAAATGCAGTCAAAATTAAACATTGGTGATATATTAATTAAATCTAATATAAAATAATATAAACTATGAATAAATATTTAATCAATCATGTGAGTTTAATTACAGATGTTTCTTTTGGACCGTACTTTATATTTCAGGAACTCCTTTAATGGCCCAAACATGTGGAAATGGCTTGGAGCGATGTCAGGACTCTACAGGTGATGTAGCAATAACTCCCAGCCAAGTTCCTGTAACGTGCAAGTGGTGTTGGTGGACAGTACAGTATGAGGTTGCAAAAAATTAACGCCTTTGGTGATCAAGCCAGGCTGTTTTATTTCCATGAGAGGTCCTGGGAGGCCAGGGTTTCAGACATGAATGATGCAGGGAGTCCGATCATGGCTCTGGTGTACTGAGAAAACCTTCTACCTTGATGGTGTCCAAGCACTAGAGAAACACTGAGATAAGTGCATTAGTGTAGTAGGGGATTAAATAGAGAAATAAAGGGATTTTTTTCTTTCTCTCATGACTGTGTTTTGCACAGTCAGAAGTCCAGGTTTGACTCGAACACCCTCTTGATATAAAAATTCGTAAATAATAATCACAAAAATGATTACAATAAAACTAAAATAAGGAAATCATAAAATAAAATTACAGTCCAAAAGAAACATCAGTCATGAAACACATGGCACATGGAGTGTGTGCTCTTAGTGTGCTACTCTTTTTGAGCTCCCCAGGAGGTGGAGAAGGTCATTAGGGTTGGAGAGGCAGATACATCTGGGGATGATTTTGTTCATTTGGTTCAAGAATTCAGTTATATTTAGTGCATTCTATGAGAAAGTGCAGCTCTGTCTCTATTTTATTCTGTGTGCATTGCTGGTGCTGGCACACTCCCATCTCTCAGGCAGCAAGACAGTCTGTGTCGGCTGTCTCGATAGCCAAGCCGTGCTCGGAGTCTGTTCTTCATCTCTCTCTCTTTCTCTCTAGTCCCTCTCTCATAAGCTGCTGACACTCGAGGACCTTCAGGTTGCTCTTGACAATATTTACAATCCAGCTTGGAGATGTAGTATTGAATGATACAAAATGGACATTTTGATTAATTAGGCCTTGATGCAGTACGCTCTTCTTTAGTATCATTTATAATTCTATGTATCTTAGATTTTTTAAAAAAATTTTTAAAATTTAATTTAAGCATTTGATTTGTTTGTGAATGCAGTATAAGGAATGTTATTAACATTTAACAATAACGCCAAATACTTAAGTAAATAGTTAACAATTTTCACATTGTGTGCAAAAACATGAATTTATTTGTTACAGTCATTTTAATGCTACATGAAAGCTGTAATTTACCATGTTGCCTTTTCCTTGCGAAAAATAACAGGTGGCAAGTAGTAAAATAATAATTATTATTCATTTTGACATTTTTCAGTTTTATTTTCAACTTTTTAACATCCTTACACAACTGCAAAAAAATAAATAAATGAAAAAAATATATGAAGTATGAAATGTACTTATTAAATAGCATTTATCACTAAACAACACTTTTTGACGTGGAGAACACAAACACAAAACCTAGACGTCGAAACCATGTATCACTCCGTACACTCTCAGGTAGCGAGCCGTCGCTCGTCTCTGCGCCGGTCCCCTTGAAGCTACATCATTTTTGCCTTGTACTTTGAGCTCGGCAGGAGGTCTGAGTCAGATCTAAATGTGGATCTTATCTCTGATGCTAGTCACGCATCAGAAACCAGCACAGCGATGTGAGAATGCTTCCAATTAAGCCACTTCATCTACAGATGCACAATGACTGGCGGAATAGTTGATTTTATGGCTACAGTACTTGTGTGTAAGAACTGATTAATATTGATGAAAACGATTGAATAATTCAGTTAGTTTTGGTATCCGTTCCTGAAAATCTTTTGAAATTGTTGCGAGGTTTACTCAAGTTACAAACTCAAGCGCGTTGTGTTTTCGAGAACCGTACAGCTACAGTAACTGCTATCAAGATCCAGGCAATAAAGTAACTTATTTGACACAGACCAGAATAACAACTGGATGATGATAGTGTGCAAAAGTTTGCACCCCCCATGATATCTAGGAGGAAAAAATAAAAACAATTATACCAGTGTTTTACAAGTTGTATAGAAATATATAAAGGTGTGCATTTTTTTAATGACCTTTTTTAATATTATCTTAGACTTTAATAAAGAGCTGTACAGCATGTGGCTGAGTTACAACACATAATGTATAACACATATCAAAAACAGGTATGCAAGGAGGCATTTCTACAGGCGGAAAAGTAACTGAAAAGGTTGAGATGAATATGTAAATCACCTTTGCATTGTTAATTGTTTAACATACACAGTGTGGCTGTTTTGTTTATTGTTTAATGGAAGACACACACCAAATAATACACTCTCATTAGCATATGTAATCACTAGGGTGATTTATTAGGAATTATTTTGTAGCGCAGCCACACAAGGGACATTTTTAATAACAGGGAAAGGATTGAAGAGCTAATGCTGCTCACCTGTGTCCGA